>CM056492.1:33124632-33334560 GCA_029783415.1 Anisodus acutangulus
CAAATAATCCTATATTAAATAGTTCAATAAGCCAAGCAAGTCATGTTGTCCACATAATAGTTTAGGGAGTCCACAAATCATCTTATTCATATAAGATTTCATAATCATGTAAATCACCCAATTCCAGAAGAGTTCCATAACAGTGTTCCAAGTATCAAGTGAGCAATTAACACTCCTTCTTTATTCAGGAATTCAACCAAGTTATCAATAACTAATCCAACACTTAACCCACCAACAGATAATCAATTAAATTATGTATGTATGATATGAATCCAATGCATATGTCTGGCACCTTTATCCTCTAGTATACATGAGTTCAAATTCTATGAATTGCACACCCATGAGGGACGCGCGAAGTACATATACTCCTTTAAAAATTCTCAACAGAGCCCAACTCTTGGCTGTAATAACTGTTGTAGGCGTGCAACTCGTTCCCCTGCATATCATAATCATCTCAATGTTGCCAATAATCTTATAAGTGTTCTTACCTCCCAGGTCTCTTGGACACACAACATTTTCATACCACTCTCAAATAAATATCATCAGAACCATATGTGTATGAATGCAAATGACAATACAAGGCAAGAAATCATGATATAATAAGATGCAACCACGTATAAAAGATTAATATCACATGCTTGCAGAGTTAAACAACACGTAATCCAAGTACGATCAAGATATCATATCAAAGCATGTGTGATGAATAAACACAACAATATCAAGTATGAAAATGAGCCTACATAATGGCGACAAGCCCAATCAACAATAGTTAGAATCAACTTAAGGTTGATTCCCCAAATCACCCATCATCACAGTTCAACACTGGTACCCACTAAAGCGTTCATCATAACCACTTAAGTGGGACCCCCAAACACGCCCAGTACCCTTCAATATTTATAATTGATTACGTACTTCTATCAGCGTCTAATAAAGATAAATCGTAGCCTACCTCTGGGCCGAGCAAGTGCCACGTGCAATCAAGTCTCTGTGATAGCCTTTCCATTCCGGAGCGCCTCGTGGTAATCGTACTGTAACACACATAGACTATACATTAATACAAAACTAATACACGACACACTGACTTAGTCCTTCAATCATACCAATACACCCAAAACCAACCCCCTGGCCCACAGTATCAAAATTTAAGCTTTATTACCAAAAAGTGTAAACACATACTAGACAATTATATCCTTAAGTTAATTAGAAACCTAAGCTCAATCGGACCTTCAATTGCATGATTTAAGAAAAAACTCCAATTTACAAACCCTAGGTTTTCGCCTAAATTGAAAATGGTTTACATATTCAAATTAAATGCTACAACATGATCATCTAACATAAATCAATACTTTTTCACAATATTACAATAAACTAATTCATATTACACCCTTAAATCGAAGATTTAAGCCTCTTATTCTACCATGGGAGCTTAAGAACCCTTCTTTCCCAAGTAAAGTCTAAACTAGTAATTAAAGACAATAATAATCACAAGGTGTGAGATTATACCTTAAAAGATGATCCCCAAATGAATTCCTCAAGAAATCTTTCCTAAGTAGGCTCTAAGTTCGAGATAAGCTATTTTGGGAAAGTAATGGAATTTAGGGTATTTAAGAATCTTCCCAATACAACGATTCTACAGTAGCAGAATTGATCCCATAGGGGGAGGCTATGCCACAAGGGAAAAAGTCCGTTGAGGCGGAACCTTAAGAATCCCACGTCGCCACTGGTGCGAGAAAACCATCGCAGAGGCGCCATCGCCTCTACGAGGAAACCTCCCCAATGAAGGAACCTCAAAACATCATAGGGCCTTTATCTACGATTCAACCTCCATAGAGGCAGACCCGCAGAAGCGGCCACACAGTCTGCTGGAGCGGACACCAGACACCAGCAGTGGAGAAACAATAGAAATTCTCCTTCAACCACCTAAAACACTTCCGAGACCTTCCGGGAAAAAAATAGAGATGACACCCCATGGTAAACGGTGCTACAAACTCGTTTGTGCCCTCCGATTTCTCATTTAACTGAGCTAAAACATACTTTTCTAAAGAATCGCCCAAAATAACTAAATATCCAAATGTTACAAATAAGGCCACAAAGTACATCTGATTGTCTCGGAAAGTGAACCAATTACTCGACTAAGTCATAAATGACCCTTGGGAATTAATGGAAGCAACAAAACCCGAAAAGGAACCCATTTACTCAAAAGCCAACTTTGAGTCAAACTAATCAACTCTAAGATTTTTAGTTTGGGTTTTTCTTCCGAAACCTACATAATATGAATCTTGGGCTCCGTGCCACCCATCCCCATCATCACAAACTCACAGTATAGAAAGGGTAAAATAGTCAACTAACGATCTTTAGCTAAAAATGATCGGACAGGTCGTTACATCAGATACTAATTAAACAGACGTTCATCCTCGAATGGAGAGAAATGCAAGGAGGAAACGTAAAAAGAGTAGTAAATAAATCAGGGCATATGTTCCGAATGTCAGACTCTGTCTCCAAAGTTTCCTCCTCAACATGACAATTCTTCCATTGCACTTTCATAGAACCTATCGTCTTAGATCTCAACTTTCTCACCTGCCTGTCTAAAATAGCCATAGGCTCCTCCTCATACTCCAAATTTCAGTCAAGCAATACGAAGTCCCACTGGATAATATAAGAACCATCAACATGATACTTCTTCAGCATAGACACATGAAAGACCAGATGGACGCCTGAAAGACCTGGTGCAGAGCCAACTCATATGCCACATCCCAAACCCTCTGAAGAATCTCAAAAGGTCCGATGTACCTTAAACTCAACTTCCCTCTCTTGTCGAATCTCATCACACCCTTTATAGGTGAGACCTTCTGTAGAACCCTGTCACCAACCATAAATTTCATGTCTCAGACCTTCCGATCCGCATACTCCTTCTGCTTACTTTGAGCTGCCAGAAGCTTGTCCTGAATCATCTTCACCTTCTATGGCAATCCTCTCCCACTTCTATTCGGGAATGAGCATCCTTTGAGATATACTACTGGGTCGCTGGTGCTCATACTTAACCTACTGACAATCTTGGCATTGAGACACAAACTCAACAATATTTCTCTTCATCCTCCCCTACCAATAGTGCTTTTTCAAGTTACGGTACATCATAGTAGCACTTGGATGAATTGAATATCTGAAGATATCGGCCTTCTCCATAATCAATCTTGTCAAATCACTAACTCGAGGAATACACACTCTACCCTTGATCCTCAAAACCCCCTCACCATCAATTATTGCCTCATTGGCTTCACTACTCATCACCTTATCTCTGATTTTGCACAACTTCTCATCGTTATACTGGTGGGTCCAAATCTGATAAAAGAGATGGTATCGCCTCAACACAAGCCAGAATCCTACCCAAATTCAAAATATCAAGCTTATAAAATGATTGGTTAAAGAATGGACATCCAATGCCAAATGATGCTAAAAAATAATCAAATAGGCTAAACTTCCCATGCTGACTGTCTTTCGGCTCAAGGCATCCGCCACCACATTGACCTTTCCTGGATGGTATAAAATAATCATGTCATAATCCTTTAGCAACTCCATCGACCGACGCTACCTAAAATTTAAATCCCTCTAATTAAACACGTGGTGAAGGCTGCGGTGATTGGTATACACCTTGCAATGAACTCTATAAAGATAATGCTACTAAATCTTCTAAGAAAACACAAAAACATCTAGCTCTAAGTCATGAATAGGGTAATTTTTCTGGTGCACCTTCAACTGCCTCGATGCTTAAGCAATGACCTTACCTTCCTACATCAACACATAGCCTAACCCAATCTTTGAAGCATCATAATAATGCGATAATGTCCTTCCCCTCCACTGGAAGGGATAAATTGAGGTTGTGGTCAAAAGCAACTTGATCTATTGAAAGCTCTCCTCACACTCATTGGACCACTAGAAAGGTACCTCTTTCTGAGTCAAACACATCAGATGAGAAGCAATAGAAGAAAATACCTTGATGAACCGGCGGTAGTAGTTGGCAAGACCCACAAAGCTCTGAATCTCTGTCATAGATGTCAGTCTAGGCCAGTCCCTGACTGCCTCTATCTTCTTTGGATAAACCATAATACCCTTCTTGGACACCACGTGTCCCAAGAATGCCACAGAACTCAACTAAAACTCGCACTTCGAGAACTTAGCATACAATTTCTTCTCCTTCAAAATACCAAGATACCAAGAACCACTTTTAGATGTTGCTCATGGTCCTCCCGACTCTTCTAATAAATTGAGATGCCATAAATAAACACTATCACAAAAGAATCTAAATACGGCTTGAATATCCCATTCATCAAGTCTATGAACACTGCAAGGGCATTAGTAAGCTCGAAAGACATCACTAGGAACTCGTAATGACTATAACGAGTTCGAAAATCCATCTTCGGAATATCCTCGACCCAAATATTCAATTGGTAATACCTAAACCTCAAGTCAATCTTTGAAAACACCGAAGCACTCTGAAGCTCGTCAAACAGATCATCAATATGAAGAACTGGATACTTATTTCTAATGGTGACCTTATTCAACTACTTGTTATCAATGCACATACATATGGTGATATCCTTCTTCTTCACGAATAAGATAGGAGAACCATATGGTGATATACGTAGTCGAATGAAGCCCTTACTCAACAAATCCTGAAGTTGCTCATTCAACTCTCTCAACTCTGCTGGACCATACGATACAGAGGAATAAAAATAGGTTGAGTACCCGGATCTATATGAATGCAGAAATTGATATTCCTATTTTGTGGCATACCCAGTAAATCCGAAAGAAATACCTCAGCGAACACAATAACTACCGAAATGGACTCAAGGGAAAGAGTCTTCACACTCGTATACCGAATACAAGCAAGATACACTAGATAACCCTTGTCTATAAAATTCCTAGCCTGGATGAAAGAAATGATCTTCTTAGGAGCAGGGATAAGAGCGCCCATTCACTCTAACCTCAGAATACTAGGCATAGCTAAGGTGACCATCTTGGCATGATAGTCCAAAATCGTGTGGTACGGTGATAGCCAATCCATCCCCAGAATAATATCAAACTCAACCTGTCTAAAATAACCAAGTCTAACCAGATATCGTATCCCATAAAAGTAACCACACAACGATGATACACTTTATCTACAATCACAGAATCACTAATTGGTATAGACACACGAATAGGGACCTCTAGATATCACACCATATATCCAAATCAACATAAAAATAGGCAGACATATATGAGAACGTAGACCACAAATCAAATAACACTAAAGCAAATCGATATCAAACTGAAATAATACTTGTGATAACCGCATCTGATGTCTCAGCCTCAGGCCTACCAGGGAAATCATAGCAATGGGTGTTTCTCCATGGAATTGAGTACCCTGTTAGCTACCTCGACAGGAATGAGCTCCGTCTCTGCTCATCTGCGAACCACCCCGACTAGTCTGATAGCCACCACAACCTAACTAGGAACCTCATCGGCTAACATGACCACCACTTTTGGATGGTTATGTTGGGGTCCTGGGTGAAGGAGATGTACTCGATACCAACCTAAGGCACTCTATCTTGAAATTCCTAGTCTCTCTCCAGTTATAATAAGTCCTAGCTGCTAAGGGTTGCTGAATAGAGATAGAAGAACCTGAAACACCACAGTCAAAATACTGAGACTAAGAACCCCTCAAAGACTCGCCTTCACTATACTGCTCTACCCTGCAAAGACACCATTTGTAATCTGAAGGGATGCTTGACTGATCAGCTCGACTGCTGATATCTACTATGCTGGCCGTAAGCATGAGAAGTAGACCCACTGAACTGTCCAAATCGCCTAGCCCTCTTGTTGGGCTCGTCTGGGCAGCTTGCCCCTAACACACTCTACCATCTTCGCATGCTCAGCCACTACCTCATAAGAAGCCAGAGGCCATCAACTGCAACATAGCCAACATAAGGGGAATACTCAGCATCTCACTCTCTATGCCTTTATAGGTAGCAGCGGTGCTGCATTGACCGATAATGCGTGGAAACGAGTCTCATAATATGCAACTGTCGAACCCCGTTGCTCCAATCTCTAGAACTCATCATGCGTGACCAAATGCAAGCTAAAAGACACATACTTCTCTAGAAAAACCCGTTAAAATCTGACCTAAGATAGTAGAGGAGACCTGTTAGTCGCTAGTCAATATAAGCTTTTCATCATTGTTTTGCATCTCCTAAAAGCTGAAGGACCAAAAAATAGACTCTGTGCGATATAATGATACCCAAGGTATGTAGCCTCTCATGGATGCTCACAATAAACTCATATGCATCCTTCTCAGGTTGACCATAAAATACTGGAGGGTTCATGTTCAAAAAGTGCTCTCATATCTTTTGCTCATCGCAGGTCATAGTTGTCCCTACAATCGGCCGGGGACCAAACTCTGGAGCTGAAACCTCATTAATACAGGATATTGATATGGTAATTAGATGAACCCCGAGAGTATAAAACTCGGGAGTCTGTCCCTCTCCCACTCGGGTGTGTGACCCACTCAGAGTAGTCGGATACATGCCCGCCTGTGCAAAACTATCAAATACACTCAACAATATGACTAACATATCGTGTAACATCAGAGTAGCTATCTATCCAGGATAATCCTAGGCTGGCCCTATCTCATCATCTAACTGCTCATCTTGAGGCTCAATATACGACTTAGGGGAAACTGATCTAGAATGAGCCTAATCGACTCTCTAGGCTCCACCCCGAGTTGGTGCAGCTCCTTGGGCTCTACCTCAGCCATAAAAATGTCCTCTACTTCAACCGCACAGTGTAGGTACAAGTACCTCATCTCTCGCTGTATGGGCACGAGTACTCACTTTCTTGTAAGAGAATAGGAAACAAAGATTAGATACCAATTTAATTTAACTTAGCATGAAAGGAATAAAGAAAGTGAAATTTTCTAAAAGTCGTATAGCCTCTAGAAGAGAAGCACGAATGGCTCCGCACCGATCCTCAAGACTCTACTATCCACTACTCTTGTATTTAAGATCGTTTAACCTAAATCTCTGATACCAACTTTCTCACGACCCCTATTAATGAATTGTGGTGGCACCTATACTCTTCCCACCGATATGCGAACCACTCCCAAAATATTCACATGTAAGAAAAAAGTGCGAAAAGATAACAAAATACTTAAATAAACTATCGATCATAATATAAACTGCGGAAACAAAAGTGTGAGAATCATCATGCAACCCCCAAAGATCTAGTCAATAATACAAGAGCTGTAAAATTGAATACAAGTCTGAAATAAGGCAACATATGCCAAATATGAATATCATAGTCTAAGTATCTGAATATATCTCTCGAATTAAAGTAAAAGCGATGTAAGTACGGAGGGGTGTGTAAGGGTAAGTGGGGTGAGTTCAACAGGGAACTAGTTGACGCGACAACGGATGTGAAATAGGGGTTCTCAAGTTAGGTGTTACTGCCAGGTATGTGGTGTTTTGGGACTATTTCGGGTAGTTTGGTGAGGATCCGAGCTTATATACTTTCTGGGGGCGTTGAGGGTGTGTTGATGGTTATTGTGGTGGTCGGGGTTCAGTGAGTATATGGTGCCAAGGCTACAAAATAGAACCTGAAATAGTGAGGTTCTCGATTTATAAGCTACTGCCAGGCAGTGGGGATGTGCAGGTTGTATCGGGTATTTATACAATGAATTGGGTTAAGGTGTTTTATAAGGAAGTTCTAGACAGGTTGAGGGTGATCTTGATGATCTGAGTTTGATGGCTCGATAGTGGTAAGGGGACGGAATAGAGTGTGTTATGCGGATAGTTTGTTGTAGTAAGATTTGGATGGGCAGTTGGGGATGGTTTCGGGGGTTGGCCTTTGGGGTGGATGTTTGTAAGGTATTGTGGGATGTCGTGGTTGAAAGAACTAAGTGGTTTGGACAAGGAATGCACATGGGATACAAAGTACAAACCCGAGGACACACCAAGTATTGGACGGTCGATAAGGATATGGTCGATATGGCTTGGAAAATGACAAGGGGTTTTTAATGCCCAAGTCTACACAAATATGGGGTGATAAATTTAACAAGGTCTAGTCCGAGGTTGTTAAGTTCAATGCTCATGAATTAGCCAAGTGAGGGTGGTCGGAGGGGTTCCTTAAGCTTGGGTTTTGAATAGGTCACACAGTCCTAACCAAGACTTACACCAAAGGGAAACCTTAGCTTGAGTTTAACTAGGTCACACAGTCCTAGCTTCAACTTACACTAATGAGTTTGGCTCACACAAGAACGAAAGGTCCTCCCGGAGAACAAAAGGACATAAATACAAGGCCATTCGGCCGAAATGTGAATAAGGGAAAAGGATTGGGTTGGCTTGGAGACCAAGTTGTTCCTCAGCCATTGTAAGCATAATGTGAAAGAGTTTGGCCTTTCTTGGAGGCAAGGGTAAACCCAAACTTCTTCACACTTCTATGGTAGTAACTGAGTAGAAGAGGGAATGAATTTGACTTCTCTAGGCTTCATCTTCTTGGAACCATTTTAGAAGCTTCCATTCCTTGCACCAAGGTGATGACTCTCGACCAACCTTTAATCTCCCTAGACCGAAGTTGACTTGTAATGGATGGTCTTATTGGAAGCTTCTTGTTCTTGCCACCTTGTCGTCCAAATCATCCATTGTCTTTGGCATGGTGTATTCTCGGCCACCTCACCTCTTGTTCGTGTCATCTTGGCTTGAACACGGCCTTGTCCCTTTTTGGAGGACTTCTAGGCTTGTCCTCTTATTACACAGTCATTAAATGTATTCTAATGAAAACTAATAGCTAATCTAAGAGCTAAAGGAAAGCAACAAGCTAAAAGAAAAACAAACATGGTCTTCGGCCAAGACCTATACACAAAACTGAAATAAAATATTGCCTTCTTAAACCTTCAAGTCCAATCATCAATCCCACTCTATATTCCATGCCATTTTAAGCACATTATCACCGGATGACCAAACATCTTTGGAACTTTGAGCTTACCCCTTCGAGGATCAATTTGGAACCTTGAGCTCACAGAGATTTTTACATCATACTCCCCTTCTTCAAAATAATTTGTCCCTAAATTCTTGTCGCCTAAATGTGGTAATAAGCCTTCAACAACAAAAGTGGATCTACCACCTTCCTCGAAATTTGACAAAAAAAATCCGAATATGAGACCAATGGTTTTGATTTAACAAGTTGTCCGTTTTGACTCACGGATTCCTTAAAACATAATTCCATGCCATTGGTAGAATCATGGTACTATACACCCTTCAATTTTGTGTTAGAGGAAGATATGACATTTACTCTAGTTTCATATTCGGAGTCCAATGGCTCTTCACGGACCGGGGATTCACAAATCTCCCTTCTCAAGGCTGCCAAGTCTCTTATTGCTACATGGAACCATTTGCTAAGGGTAGTAAAGGCACCATGATTCCGTATGACAAGATGAGAACAAGAATCCGAACCAAAGAAACTATTAACCGTAATGGCACCAAGTTTTTGTTCAACTTGCACCATTACAACCGTGATAGGGATAGTATGGAAATTACCCTTTGGATGTCATAACTTCCGTGTGATGTTACAAGACATCCGTACATACCCTATTGGTTTTTGACGAGCCCTTCTTATTCAATCCCCATGTAGATCGCTACTGGTGGAGCTCTTCTCTTCAAGCCGAGTGTTGATGGCATTATAGTTCCACACAACTCATTGAAATAGGTACTCATTCTTGGCCATTGAGTCGCAGAACTCATGGTGAGATTATAGACCAATCGAGGACCAATGTGCACCTCCCAAACTTTATTTTGTATTTGTATCAATAAGGTGGTGCCATGTCGGAGCTAGGGCATTCTCGGTCAACCCCTTGGCCAAATTGTTCTTTTCGTTCTTTACATCAGTAGTTTTAATGAGTGGACAATGAACCTCTTGAAAATAAATCAAGAATAAGTTCATTTCCTCCCTTTGATAAGACTCCGGGTGTATTGTCCCTTGGTAATTACATGTCGGCTCCTTCCTCTACCCTTGTTTGCTCATATAAGGGGTTGGCAAAGAAGGTACCACCCATATCCTCCTCTTGATAGAATGGATTGGTCAAGAAGGTCCTCCCATGTTTTGTTTTTTCATCATTATGAATAGGAGTTTGACATGGAACAAGGCTCTCTTGAGCACACGGCTCGGTTCTTGCCTTCGCATTGCCATAGGGAGGGATAAATCTTCCGAAAGCCACCTCACAAATAGTGTCAACATTGTTATTAGGTGATAGTTCGGTTGTTGACCATTCGGTAGGCATTCCCCGTATCCTCTATGGCTTCTTTCAAACTGACGTTTTTAAAAGTCCACGTCTCTCTACATGCCAAGACATTGATGGTACTCCCCTTTTTAGATTCATCCTTGACTTTCCACGCATCAAGTGGTATAGTCTCGGATTCTCTGCGGGTCTCGGGACCTTGACTCTTTATCTCATTCACCTCACTAGGTGATAGTGAAACCAATCGGAATTTCTTGCCATCTTTGTTAAAGGAATAAGTATTCCTTTCCATATCATGTTGTGCGTTCTGATTCAATTTCCAAAGTCGGCCCAACAAATTATGGCAAGTATCCATAGGCAGGATATCGAGCTACATTTCATCCTCATATTTGCCAATCCAAAAACTCACGCAAACTTGTTTCTTGACTCTTAGCGCTCCGTCTTCATTTCCCCATGGAAGCTTATATGTTTTAGGGTGATTCCGGGTAGGTAACTATAATTTGTTCACCATCTCTTGGGACGCTAAGTTGGAACTACTTCATCCATCAATAATCAACTTACACACTTTATATTTAACGTTGCACTGTGTGTAGAATAGTTGATTTCTTTGTGTTTCGTGTGGAATCTCCAACTCACGTTGGAGTACCAGGCCTTCATGCTTTGAGATATTTGGTATAGGACCAGATTTGGTTCGGTTCCTCATGGTATGCCCGACAAGTTCTTTTCTCAAGGCTTGCACATGTTCCGCAACTAACTCGGACATAACCCTCATAAGTTCCTCGTTCATGTTAGCCATAGCGTTGTTGCGTGGGATGGGAATTCTTGTATTTGATACCAATTTGATGTAAGTATGGAGGATTGAGTGAGGGTAAGTGGGCTGAGTTCGGCAGGGAATTAGTTGACGCGACAACGGATGTGAAATAGTGGTTCTCGGGTTAGGTGTTACTGTCGGGTAGGTGGTGTTTTGGGACTATTTTGGGTAGTTTGGCGAGGATCCGGGCTTAGATACTTTGTAGGGTCATTTATGGTGTGTTTATGGTTATTGTGGTGGTCGGGGTTCAGGTGTATATGGTGGAAAGGCCACGGAATAGAACCTGAAATAGTGAGGTTCTCGGTGTATCAGCTACTGCCGGGCAGTGGGGATGTGACGGCTGTATAAGGTATATATATAATGCATTGGGTCAAGGCATCTTATGGGGAGGTTCTAGACAGGTTGAGGGTGATCTTGATGATTGGAGTTTGATGGCTGGATAGTGGTAAGGCAACGGAACAGAGCTGAAACAATAAGGTTTCGATAAAGTGTGTTATGCGGACATTTTGTTGTTGTCAGGTTTGGACGGCAGTTGGGGATGGTTTCGGGGGTTGGAATTTGGGGTGGATGTTTGTAAGGTACTGTGGAATGTTGTGGTTAAAAGAAAGAAGTGTTTTGGACAAGGAATTCACATGGGATGCAAAGTACAAACCCGAGGACACACCAAGTGTTGGACAATCGATAAGGATATGGTTGATATGGCTTGGATAATGACAAGGGGGTTTTAATGCCCAAGTCTACAGAAATATGGGGTGACAAATTTAACAAGGTCTAATCCGAGGTTTTTAAGTGCAATGCTCGTGAACAAGCCAAGTGAGGCTGGTCGAAAAACCTTATGATAGACTCTTGGTTTGGGTTTGGTAGGACTACACTGTTCAAATGTGTACCTACGTTGAGGGGGGTTCCTTAAGCTTGAGTTTTGATTAAGTCACACAGTCCTAACAAAGACTTACACCAAAGGAAAACCTTAGCTTGGGTTTAACTAGGTCACACAGTCCTAGCTTCAACTTACACTAAGGGGTTTGGCTCACACAAGAACCAAAAATAATCACGGAGAACCAACTACGAATATCAATTCCGAATTGAAAGACTTAGCAAAGATGACTAAACACTCAAGTTTTTATATTCAACAACTCTTCCTTATTTACATATCCTAAGGGTCCTATTTATAGTACAACATGGAATATTCTAGAAGGAAAACAAAAGGACATAAATACAAGGCCATTCGGCCGAATGTGAACAAGGGAAAGGGATTGGGTTGGCTTGGGGACCAAGTTGTTCCTCGTCCATTGTGAGCATAATGTAAAAGATTTTGTCCTTTCTTGGAGGCAAGGGTAAACCCAAACTTCTTCACACTTCTATTGTAGTAACTGAGTAGAAGAGGAAATCGATTTGACTTCTCTAGACTCTATCTTCTTGGAACCATTTTAGAAGCTTCCATTCCTTGCACCAAGGTGATGACTCTCGGCCAACCTTTAATATCCCTAGACCGAAGTTGACTTGTAATTGGATGGTCTTCTTGGAAGCTTCCTGTTCTTGCCACCTTGTCGTCTAAATCATCCCTTGTCTTTGCCAACGTGTATTCTCGGCCACCTCACCTTTTGTCCGTGCCATCTTGGCTTGAACACGACCTTGTCCCTTTTTAGAGGACCTTTGGGCTTGTCCTCTTATTACACAGTCATTAAATATGTCCTAATGAAAACTAATAGCTAAGATAAGATCTAAAGGAAAGAAACAAGCTAAAAGAAAAACAAACATGGTCTTCGGCCAAGACCTATACAAAAAGCCGAAATAAAATATTGCCTTTTTAAACCTTCAAGTCCAATAATCAATCCCACTCTATATTTCATGCAATTTTAAGCACATTATCATCGGATAACCAAACATCTTTGGAACTCCGAGCTTACCCCTTCGAGGATCAATTTGGAACCTTGAGCTCATATGGATTTTTACATCAAAAAGACAGAATATGAGATAGAGCATCCAAGGCATGCCAGAGGTAGCATCCTCACCTTGAATATTGATAATATGCCCGCTTGGACTCACACTCGAGGTCACGAACTAGTCGAATGATCTGTATCTGCATAAAAAAGAATACAACAAGTGTAGTATGAATACACACATACCCCCATATGCATCATAGACCGACAACGATGAAAGATACGTAAAAAGAGATAAATATCAAGTTGACACCAAATAATCCTATACTAAATTGTTCAATAACCCAAGCAAATCGCGTTGTCTAAAAAATAGTTTACAGAGTCCACAAATCACCTTGTTCATATAAGATTTCAGAATCACGTAAGTCACCCAGTTCCAGAAGAGTTCAATAGCAATGTTCCAAGTATCAAGTGAGTAATCAACAATCCTTCTTTATCCAGGAATTCAATCAAGTTATCAATAGACAATCCAACACTTAATCCACCATCATATAATCAATGAAATGATGTATGTGTGATATGAATGTAATGCATATGTCAGTTAAATTTATCCTCCAGTATACATGAGTTCAAATTCTATGAACTGCACACCCGTGGAAGACCTGCAAAGTCCATATAATCCTCTAAAATATCTCAACGGAGCCCAATTCTTGGTTGTAATAACTGTTGCAGGCATGCAATCCTTTCCCTCGCATATCATCATCTCAATGTTGCCAATAATCTCATAAGTGTTCTTACCTCCCCGGTCTGTTAGAACCACTTAGTTTTCATACCACTCTTATATCAATATCATCGGAATCATGAGTGTATGAATGCAAATGACAATACGAGGCAAGAAATCATGATATAATGAGATGCAACCACGTCTAGGAGTTGAATATCACATGCTTTCAAAGTTCAACAACACATAATCCAAGTACGGTCAAGATATCATATCAAAGCATATGTGATGAATAAATACAAAAATAGAAAGTATGGCGATGAGCCCACATAATATGCGACAAGCCCACTTAACAACAGTCGGAATCAGCTTAACGCTGATTCCCCAAATCACCTATCATCACAGTTCAACACTGGTACCCACTAGAGCGTTCATCACAATCGCTTGAGTGGGACTCCCAAACACGCCAAATACCCCCCATTATTTATAACCAATTACGTACTTCTATCGGAGTCTAATAAGGATAAACTATAGCCTATCTGTAGGCCTAGCTGGTGCCACGTGCAATAGACTATACGTTAATACGAAATTAATACACGACACAAAGACATAGTCCTTTTTTGAGCCCTCCCCTTAGGAGCTCCCCCCTTTGCTCCGTTAGTGACTCAAACTCGCAACTCAAAACCAACTCCCGAAACCACGGTATCAAAATCCAAACTTTATTATCAGAAATGCGTAAACACATACTAGACAATCATATCCTTAAGTTATTAGAAACCTAAGCTCAATTGGACCTTTAATTGCATGATTTAACAAAAAATTCCAATTTACAAGTCCTAGGTTTTCCCTAAATTGAAAAGGGTTCTATATTCAAATTAAATGCTACAATATGATAATCTAACATAAATCAATACTTATTCATAATATTAATACAAACTAATCCATATTACACCCTTAAATCAAAACTTTAAGCCTCTTATTCTATCATGGGAGCTTAAGAACCCATCTTTCCCAAATAAAGTCTAAACTAGTAATTAAAGACAGCAATAATCATAAGGGGTGAGATTATACCTTAAAAATGATCCCCAAATGAATTCCTCAAGAAATCTTCCCCAAGTAGGCTCTATGTTCGAGATAAGCTATTTTGGGAAATGAATGGAATTTAGGGAATTTAAGAATCTGCCCAACACAATGATTACGCATCGGTGAAATTGATCCCTTACCGGAAAAATCAATCTCGCAGAGGCGGCCACCCCACAACGGAAAACCTCCACTTAGGTAGAACCTTAAGAATCTCGCATCGCCGCTGGTGCGAGAAACCACCACTGAGGCGCCATCGCCTCTCCAAGAAAACCTCCGCAGTGGCGGAACCTCGAATTACAGGGCCCGCATCTACGATCCAACCTCCGTAGAGTCATACCCACAAAAATGGACACACAGTGTGGTGGTGCGGACACCATACACCAGCGGTGGAGAAACAAACGAAATTCTCCTCCAACCACCCAAAACACTCCCGAGACCTCCTAGACACAAATCAGACATGCTACCACAAGGTGAACGGTGCTACAAACTCTCTCGCGCTTTTGTATTTATCATTTAACCGATCTAAGACATACTTTTCTAAAGAATCGCCCAAAATAATAAAATATTTAAATTTTATAAATAAGGCCACAAAGTACATCTAATTATCTCGGGAAGTGAACTAATGACTCGACTAAGTCATAAATGACCCTTCGAAACTATCAAAAATGACAGAACTCGAAAATGAACCCATATATTCAAAAGTCAACTTTGAGTCAAACTAATCTACTCTAAGATTCTTATTTTGGGTTTTTCTTTCGAAACTCATATAATTGGAACCTTGGTCTTCGTTCCACCCATCCCCATGCATAAAAAACCTACACAGAGTCTACGGGAAGGGTAAAATAGTCAAATAACAATCTTTAGCTAAAAATGACCGGACGGGTAGTTACATCATGAATTTTTACGACCATGTTTCAAAGTGAATGCTTTACTATGTTTTATGCAATGCGGACAAGCTAGCTTTCCAGCAATCATCCAACCACACAACATCCTATACACAGGAAAATGGTTAATAGTCCACATTAAAGAAGCACGCAAGATGAAATTTATCTTATTTGAAACATCATATGTCACTACACCCTCACACCATAATTTTTTTTAACTTATCAATCAAAGTTGTAGATAAACATCAATCAGAACTTTTGGATTATGAGGACCAATGATAATACAATTCAGGAATATGTAGGGACTTGTCATACACATCTCAGGAGGAAGATTATACGGAGTATGAAATACAAGCCAACAAGAATAAGGTGCAGCAAAAATAGAGAATGGTGTGAAACCATCTGCACACAAATCCAAATGAATGTTCCTTGGTTCACTAGCAAAATCAGGATAAGTTCTATCAAAATGTTTCCATGTTTCTTCATCCGATGGATGACACATAACATCAGGTGCCCTTCTATTTTTAATGTGCCATCTCATATGAGGAGCGAAACTCGGTGATGCGTACAACCTCTTTAACCTAGGTATTAGTGGTAAATAATGCATCGCCTTGATTGAAATCATATTCCCACTAGGAGCCTGCCTAAAACGAGCATGTACACATAATTTATAACGTTCTAAGTCAACATCTTGCGTATAGAACAACATACAACTATTTGGACAACAATGCATTCTATCATACATCAATCCTAACTTGAAAATCACTCTCTTTGTTTGATAGTAATTTTTAGGTATGTCGAGTTCAGGACTAACTAGTTCCCCCACAAGCTAAATTATAGAGTCCATAGCACCTTCAGTAACACTCCAATATGATTTGATATTTATAATTATTATTACAACAGACAACTTAGAATGAGGACTCCCGATCCAAAGTGGACGACTAGCCTCTTCTAATTCTTGATAGAAGCGCATTGCCTCTTCATTGATAGGTTGCTTAAAAAATTGTTCAGGTTCAAACCCAGAATGTATCCCAAAAGCATCATTGACCATATCGTTAACTCTATCATATTGTACATGAATATTTCCCTGTGACCTACAAATTTCACCAACAACCAAATTATAATATATATCATTGACCCCGTCAACCTCACCATGATCAGTCCAAACAGAATATCTCTCCTTAAACTCCTTACGATATAAATGAAGCTTAACCGTTTCCGGTTTAAAATACTTCACACTTGCAATTCAAACAAGGACACCTGATTAGCCCCTTCACTTTGGTAAGGATCAAGTAACATTGCATCTATGATAAACCCTTTTAATACCTTCAACAAATTTATTATTCACACCCACACACTGTTAGTCCTATTATACATCCACACACGATGATCCATCTACAAAAATATTCACAAATATAAATATTAAATTAAAGATTAGGTTATATTATATTATTAATTAAACTACCCTAATTTGTGGTTCAAATATTAATTTTAATTATTGAATATTCTTTATAATTATGCTTAATTAATGGAATTCTTTTAATTAAAATGCATACTTAATAACTAAGAATCTACAAATGGTTAACGAATTTTCTCAAAACTAGTGAAATCTACATTTATATTGATATTGAACATAGATATAGCCAATTTCAACCAAAAATATAATCTAAAGCGGTCCCCTATACATTTTTGACAAATAAAATCTATTTTATGTCAAATTCAAATCCATACACATCAATAAATTAAAAACATTTCATAAATAAACTAATTACATATTTATTAAAGCTGCAAACTAAGATTATCCATTAAATATTCAAAAGAAATCAGCAAAAAAATATTTTGGCAAACAGTCTGTTGTTTTCACAAATTCAAGTTTCTACACATCAATACTAGTATAAAATCATAAATTAATAAAAAATAACTTAAATAGACCAATGCATTAACATTGAACCTACAAATTTCAAGAAAACAATAAAATTTTATGAAAATTTAAAAACCTTAGTTTGAGAAACTTACCTCACTTTTTGGGAGAGAAATGAACGGGTGTGGCGATGTCGGTGACGAATGTGGAGGCGCTGGTGGGTGGGTTTGGCGGGAGTGGCGCCGGTGACGGGCGTGGGGCTGGTCGGAGTAAGGCTGGGGCCGGTCGGGGTTAATTTTGGGTTTGGGGATAGGGAGAAATGGGAATTATGGAGGAGATTTGTTTTAACTAAAACAACTGACGGACAAATCGACGGTGTCTGTCGGTTTTAAATAGTTGACCAATTTTATTTTATAATATCTTATTTTATTAACAATTTAAAACAAATTATAATTTTAAAAACTTTGAATTATTTTTAAAAGTAAACCGATGGATCGCGTCGGTTATATATATATATATATATATATATATATATTATTTTATTTTTCAATTTTTTTATTTAAAACTGACGGGTATCCGCCGGTTTCATTAAATCAACTTCGGCGCAGAAATTTCTAGGAAAAAAACTGATGTAGTCCGTCGATTTTTAATTAAAAAAACTAAAAAATATATAAAACTCGATTTTTTAACCGACGCAAGCTGTCGGTTTTTCGCGGTTGATTTTGACTGTTTTAGTAGGGTATTCCATCAAATATTTGCTCGTCTATTTAATTTAACCTAACCTATCTATATGTCTATAGAATAAGGATTAACTAGAACGCATTCAAGTTTCACGTATGATATCAAGCAAGACAATTAGTATATATCTATCCTAATCGCGAATTAGTTTCCCGATGTCCAGGTTCAAAAACTCACCCTGTTTAATTCTATATGCAATCTACATTTCTTACTTTTGAGTTCAACTATAGATTCGTAAATACTATTCAATAGTAACAATCAAACAATTAAACTCAAAAATAAATAAAATAAATAAAATAAATCAAATAAGATAAATTAATTAAGTGAAATCAATATATTCAAATAATAACGATCATCAAAAACCACTATAACCCTAAGAAAGAGAAATTTAGCTACACGTAGACATTGAAGAAATACAATAAATCATTCAAAGAAATATAAAAACTAATAATATGGAGAGAAAATAGGTAAAGTTCAATAAACTTCGACCTTCACGACGGCTCCTAATCTCCGGTCAAACGAATCTGTAAAAATAGTGTTTTGAGAATATTTATAAGTGGAGGAAAAGTCACAGACGAAATTAACCTTGTCCTAATCCCGTTTGGACACATTCCCGAATTCGATGCCTTGGGCACCACCAAACAGTGGACTAGCGCTGGAAAATTTCACTTCGAATTTCTGTTTCAGTGCCACATGCACCGACAGACGGTGAACTGGGAACTAAATTCATATTTCGCTTACATTTCTTCAGTTCTTGCTCCAACTTGTGTGCTTTCACTTCTTTTCATACCGTATGCTTCCTAGAAAGTAAAAATTGTTGGAAATTTGTCTTTGGCGGGTAGATGCGTCCACCCATATTTGATGAATTAAACACTAGTGTTCCGCATGTTGGAGACTTTGTCTCTTCGCACATGCATGATCTACGAAGTGAGTAGATGACCGTAGGGCCAAGAATCGTCAAATTTCGTTCAGAAATGAAAGAGATATTAGTCCACGAAGTAAGGTGTTTGAAGCATGAAAATATGGTGTGGGACAAATCTACCACATCGGTGGGAATATGAAGAATTGCTCTCTATATAAGTCTCTAAAATAGTAAAGGGTTTGGGACCCCAAGGGGTACCCCATGTGTTTAAAGGAGGGATGACCTATAAGTGATTCGGTTCAAGGCTAAGCCCACACGCCCGCCGCCGCCGCCCGCCCGTCCGGTGTGGGCTGTGGGAACTTTCTGATATTATCTTTTTGGACCCAAAATTGCTTAATATTTACAGTTTGGTCCCCAGAGTTTCTGAAAAGTTGATTTTCGGGTGACGGAAGGCAGAAAACTTTCTGCCTACCTTTGAAACTATTTTTTGAGGCATTAATCAGCCATTACTTGGCCATTAACAGCCCTCACTTATGGTTATTAACAGCCTTGTTTGTGGCTGTTGGGCAGCCCTCCTCCATGCTATATATTGATGTCTCCTTTGGCTCAATTCGTGACAGCAATATAACACACATACGTGACTGAAATTCAACACAAAACAATGAGCAAAATAGCCAGAGAATAGCACAAAACAAAGCTCAAAACAGTGAGCAAAACTGTGATGAAAAACAGTGAGTTAAGACCCTCATATACACAAGACATACACTATAGAGACACACTATATACACATATGACATATATACGGGGCAATCTTGTCTTAAGGACAGAGGGCAATCCCTCGACTCAACACACAACGTTGTAACCATACAGATTTAGTTGTTTCTTGATTTCAGGATATCAAGATTCAAGACACAACAAGCTTGCGACAGTTCTCAACATTGGCCTTACAAGGTTATCAACATTCAAGACACAACAAGCTTGCGGCAGTTTTGAAGATTGACCATTTATTTATCCTTTCGAACACTTGTAATAGTTATTTACTTCCCGTACTGCTTTATAAAGTACAATAGAGTACCAACAATTTAAGACAAGATTGTATTGTATTACTATTAGTGTTCGAAAGATGTCGGTCAAAAGTTGTGTGACCAAACTTGGATATGGCAATGATTTTCTGGTAGAAGAGAGTGATGATGATGAACGTGTTCATGGTGTCACTGCTACCAAAAGTGGTGGGAACAAACGCTCATGAGAGACTGAGGATGTAAACTGGGACAAGAGGAGAAGGCTAAAGATGTGCTTCTATCTTGCAGCAGAAGGCCTAAATCTGTCCCAGACAAAGGATCCGAATAATGGTAAGGAGGAAATGGTCACTCAGTCTGATGAAGTGACTGAAGTGGGCTAGAATCCAAAATTGGGATAAGTTATTTTTCTTACTTGTCAAGAATAAAGATTAAATGATGTCTGATTAAAAATGGCTTAAAGTAAGGAGGAATATGAAAATAATTTATATTCCTTACGCTTTAAAATCAGAAGCTTAATCTCATCTTCTTTCCCGTTTAAAGATTGGATTTTGTAAATGACTTAAAAAGATCTGTTCTTTTAAGTGTAATTATTAAAGTGTGTAAAGTATGTTCGCACATACGAGGAGAAAGATCTACTAGCTGTGCGAAAACTGTTACCACACTTAAGTAAGCGCCAATAATTGTCTGGGCACCAATCATAACGGAAGAAGACTAAAAGCTAAAGACGTTGAGCCTATCAGTGGGGCCAGAATTCATTTCATAGGAAAAGTAATGGACACCTAGTAAGGTGGGCCAAAGTTTTCAGGTCTTAAATGATCTGAAGGCCTAAAGAAAGGCAGAAAAGAAATTGGACACTCAGTCTGCCAAAGCAACTAGAGTGGGCCAGAGTATTCAGATCAAATATGATCCGATTACGCCCTAACCACGGGCAAGAGGTTGTTCATGTGAAGCAATGTCACCTCTAAAAGTAGAAGGGGTTGGAGAGGTTGTCCTCAATAGGACTTCAGGGAATGAGATCACTCTAAAATGAGGTGATACATGTCCCAAACTTGGTTTAAGGGACGCTGTTGGTCAAGCTGGTTTGAGACTAGTCCAGCAGGTCTGCAATAACTAAGAATGGTACAGTATGTCTATATCCAAATGAATGATATATTTGTAATCCGTGCATCTATGCCATCATAGAATTAAGACACGTTAAATAGAAAGTCAGTCAAAAGATAGCGAAGTTGAGATTGTTGCCTTCTTTTGACATAAACCCTCAAAATGAATGTGAGGTAGGCGAAGAGGCAAAATCACATTTCCAAATTCCGTCAAAGGAATAGCGAAAGAAGCACCGCTCCTCTAGAACTTAGTCACACCTTTATGGGTGATTTAAAGTTTATACAAAATAGAGGGGGGAGACAAGTACTTCGTGACCTTCATTGATGATGGTACAACGTATGCAATCCTTTGTTTGTTGAAAAGCAAAGATGAAGTTGTTGAAGCGGATAAGCGCTACAAAGCATAAGTTGGAAATCAATTAAGCCTATGGATTGCGAAATTCGTAGTGATAGAGGGGGAGAATGTGAAGCTTCATTCATTAAACGACTGTTCATTTCTCACCTCAGTCCAACGGTGTTAGCCAAGCGCAAAGTCATACGCCCAAATTATGTGGGGTGGCTTGGTAAAAGTTGGAATACCGAAACAGGTCAAGTTGTACCTAAGACTGTAGATTGCATATCCACTGGATCTGCAAATAACAGTAGTGCTTATCGCCTCTTGGCGTCAAAGAATGCTGAATTCTTAGAAGATAACTTTCCTTGAAAAGAAAAAAGGAGTAATTGCTCAAGGTTAATAAGAACCCGCGAGGGCCTGACTGTCCGAAACTAGACGTTCCGTAACTACAGGACTCGAAAGTTGCTGGCTATCCGGAACTTAATATTCCAGATCTGCAGAACTCAGGGATTCTAGATGTTAAATCGAGACAGAGCAAAGAAGGGGACAAAGACTTGTTCCAGTCCTTCTAGCTTGTATGATTGAGAACGAACCATGGACAATTAACAAATAATTGTCATCTCCAAAAGCGCTGCTTTGGAAAGAAGCTACAAAGAGAGAAATAGATTCCCTCGTATAGAACCATACTTGCGTAATGGTTGATCTTCCTCCGGGAAAAGAACCTTTGGGTTGTGAAAAGGATACTCAAAAGTGAGTACAAAGTAGATGGATCTACTGACGAGTTCAAAGCCTCGGCTACTTGTACATGTGCTCCCCTGGGAGTAGCTTAACATCATGGGCCATTGCAGTCTTGCGTGGCATGGATGTTGAAATAGTCTTCCCAACCGGAGAGTTGGAAGAAGAGAATCAGAGTTGGTTTGCTGTACTGTTAGGCTTCTTCCTGAAACTTTCATTTTGGTCCTGAAAGTTTCAGATAAAACAGAAACAATGAATCTGACCACAGAAACATTGACTCTGAAATTAGAAAGCCAACAGTTGGAGAATCAACAGTCTGAAACTAAAAGTCATATTGAAATAAAGTCTCGATATGAAAGATATGGGTATCACAGATGACATCTTAGGAATTAGATTTCTAAGACATCTAACGGACTGGTCGATAGTTGACAGTCTCGTTGAAGCCACCAATGGATATGAATCATAGAACTGACTGGAATCATGGTGCACCCACAGAGAAGGAGCGATATGCACATGTCATGTGTAGTTCAATGTATTGTACACACTACAACAAACCTTGTATCGTCCTACAAACAAATCAGTTAAACTAAGGTTCACTGATGATCTTAATACATGATCAATAGAAGGCGTTAAGTCGGATATAACGATATCTGAATTATTCGCTTATCTACGGATTATTGTATTCTGGATGTCCAGCGGTTCTGGGAGAACACAGTAATGCAAACTGGACATCAGATCTGAAGAACACCAAAGCCACAAGTAAATGTGTATGGTGGGTCTTTGAAAATCCTCTAAGCAAACTTGCATCGACCGATTCATGATGGTATCGGAGTTTATCGCTTTATACAAAGCATGAAAGAAGTTAAGTAACTTCACGACTCATTAGAGGACGTCCTTTATTGGGAGAAACCCGTGCCTTCAGCAGTTATGCACTGTGGCTAGTCGGTCGGCTTCAGGAAGGACACGGATGACTGCGTCTAGACATATCTGTCAGGATCTGTCGGAGACATAAGACCGTATGGCAGTTGATCATCACGGGTGTCACTTCCTTATTTACTAACTAAGGGACTACCCGAAGATCAAGTGTTCTGCATGTCTAGGGGAATGGGCTTAAAACCCAAAAAATATGAACCTTTGCGGTGGTAACCCAACCATACTGATTGGAGATCCCAAGAATTTGGTTCAATGGGAAAACTAAGCGGCAAAAGGTTCAGTTGAGCGCTTCGGTGGAAGCAAGAAGCACTTCGGATGATGATTTCTGTACGGAAACATGAATCCAAAGTTGTTCCCGCGATAGAAATTAAAGTGATACCTGCATGGTGGGTAAAGGTTAAGCTTCCAAACCCTTAAACAATCCTCAAACGATTAAGGTTAAGGTTAGGGAAAGTTTTAATAATTCCTAACACTTGTGAAGTGGGGTATAGCAGGATACCTTGTAGGAGATCACCTATTTAGGTGTGAGGATGGCCGCCTCAAATGAACGCACTTAAGAATCCAAGTGTGTCCACAGCCACAACGGACAAAAACGTAAGAATGAAAACGAATAAGAAGAGTTATTGTGTTGTTATCATTGTCTTGGCTTACACTAAACACTGACGGTTCAAGACATCACGTTCACCGCGCAGTAAGTAAGTCCGATGGTATTCAACTAGAGAAGGTTCAAAGCAAAAGCTACCTCTCCTGATGCAATATCTTTTCGCTGAAAGATTGCTGAAATGTAGGCACCTTGTTTGTGCGCCAAAATCTCTCTTTCATAGAGGGGATTGTTGGAAATTTGCTTTTTGTGGAGAGATGCGTCCACCCATCTTGGATGAATTAAACACTAGTGTTTCGCATGTTTGAGACTTTGTCTCTTCGCACATGCATGATCTACGAACTGAGTAGATGACCGTAGGGCCAAGAATCGTCAAATTTCGTTGAGAAATGAAAGAGATATTGGTCCACGAAGTAAGGTGTTTGAGGTATGGAAATATGGTGTGGGACAAATCTACCACATCGGTGGGAATGGGAAGAATTGCTCTCTATAAAAGTCTCTAAAATGGTAAAGGGTTTGGGACCCCAAGGGGTATCCCATGTGTTTAAAGGAGGGAGGACCTAGAAGTGCTTCCGTTTAAGGCTAAGCCCACACGCGCGCCGCCGCTGCCCGCCCGTCCCGTCTAGTGTGGGTCGTGGGCTGTGGGGACTTTCTGATATTATCTTTTTGGACCCAAAATTGCTTAATATTTACAGTTTGGTCCCTAGAGTTTTTGGAAAGTTGATTTTGGGGTGACGGAACTTTCTGCCTACCGTTGGAACTATTTTTTGAGTCATTAATCAGCCATTACTTGGCTGATTAACTCCTCCATTATCATCCCTTATTCAATGGCCATGAACAACCCATGAACCACCCATTAATCTGCCTACTAATGGCAATTAACAACCCTCACTTATGGCTATTAATAGCCATGTTTGTGGCTATTGGGCAGCCCTCCTCCATGCTATATATTGATGCCTCCTTTGGCTCAATTCGTGACAGTAATATAGCACACATACGTGACTGAAATTCAGCACAAAAGAGTGAGCAAAACAGCCAGAGAATAGCACAAAACACAGCTCAAAACAGTGAGCAAAACTGTGATGAAAAACAGTGAGTTAAGACCCTCATATACACAAGATATACACTATAGAGATACACTATATACACAGAGACAAAACAGAAGAGAAGATAGAAACTCTTCCTTCATTTTCCATATCTTCAGCAAGTCGATTCATATTTGTTTTATTCGGCAGGCTCAACCTATTGGCTTTGTAGCGTTGAGATTAAAATATTGTTTTATCTTGGGAGACTATTGCCCGCTAACGTAAAAGCATATATACGGGGCAATCTTGTCTTAAGGACAGAGGGCAATCCCTAGACTCAACACACAACGTTGTAACCATCCAGATTTAGTTGTTTCTTAATTTCAGGATATCAAGATTCAAGACACAACAAGCTTGCGACAGTTCTCAACATTGGTCTTGCAAGGTTATCAATATTCAAGACACAATAAGCTTGCGGCAGTTTTGAAGATTGACCATTTATTTATCCTTTCGAACACTTGTAATAATTATTTACTTTCCGTACTGCTTTATAAAGTACAATAGAGTACCAACAAAAATATCATATTAGGTACAAATCGATCACTGTAATTAATACTCAAATGATAATTAAAAATATTAAAATTTGAGGTAAATAATTGGTAAATATATACATTTTAGGCTGAACATCAGCTATAAAAAAAATTTAAAAAAACATATCTATACAGGATGAGTCATGTTGAAAATCTAAAACAAAAAATTTAAAGGTTCTACTCTCTAACATCTTAATGAAGAAATTAGAAAAGATGATTCACACGCTTTAATAAAGCCATGCATGATATGGGTTGAGAGACTTACAATCCGATTGTTGGAAAAACTAAGATATGATGTAAAAAGAAACACATCTTTGACCTAAAAAAAAAAAAATATTTCAGAGCAATCAAAGTTAACCAAGTAACTTGAAACAAAGGTCACCTACATTGGTGATGTGCATAAGAGTAGATATTGAATTATGAAAGGCTTAACATATCATTGAATACAAAGAAGAATGTATATGAAAATACAAAGAAGGGAAACAGTTTCCTATACGAAAGACAATCGTGGTGATAATGAAAAATATAAATTTTTATAAACTAAATTCAGTGACCTAGATAGCGTATGAGTGTCTATTCTTATCATGACCCCGTAATATGGGATCAATCTCCTTAAAGACCAATTTGGGTATGAATCGTTCAAATGAGGGACCACCACGAATGAGTGGATTAGAAGTTCTAAATTTTGAGTTAGTGATGATTGAATTTTCAAGCTTTGGCTCAGTATCTGATAAACATCTCATATGCTAACAATTTTGTTAATTCAGGCTCTGACCTAAATACTCAAAGAATCGGGTCTTTTGGATAACTACACAAGAAGGTAAAGTACGAATAATAAATCAACACAAGAATTTTGCTTGGAAAACTCTTTGTTCAAGGGAGGAAAAAACACGACCTCTCTCTGTACGAATTTTCCCAACTTTCCACTAAACACGAGCAACTTGTTAATGGTTACAACAACTTGTACACATAAGGACCTATTTCAAACAATCTCTGCCCCAACTCTCTCTTTCTCAATAGTTCTAAAATGTTGGCTCTCTCTCTCCTCTACTCTCGTCAATAACACTATTCAGTCATAGAAGTCCCTTACAACTCAATAAACACCTATTACAATTTCTAAGAAAATTAAATAGATGGAACCACACTCAATCACCTAACTATTGCAACACAAGAAATAAATGATAAATCTTTATTCGAAACGGTTCTTTGTTGCTGTTGTAGTCATCTCTTTCAAGACTCTGGGATTGACTCTTAAATCACTCTACATATCTATCTCTTTATTTGTGATCAAGCTCCAAAGCTTTTTGACGTACTATATATTTATAGGAGGGATTGTCGCCTTCTATTAACTAAATCCATCTAAGACTTGGTCTCATAAGTTGTATGAAAATCATTCCTTGTTTGATATGAATTTTCTTTTTTCCTTATTTACGTGCATATAATTTTCTTCTCCTATTTCCAAGCTAATTCCTTGTGTTTGATGTATGGTAATATTTTCATAATTTGAACTTTGATTCCCTGTCGAATATGAATGAGACAAAACTTTAAATTCTATATGTAACTATCCGTCCGGTTGTTATGAACCTTCCGTCTGATTTTCTATCATATCCTTCGTCCGGACACTCATCGATGACTATTACACTTGGAAATTATGAGTAGAGTAACTCTTACATTTCGAAAGGAAGATTTATTAACTTGAATAATTGTTGATAGATCAATTTCTCTCTAGCGAAAGTTTTAGTCGCACCAGCGGAAGAGTTAAGTCCGCTTCAGTGAAATATTTTCCGCCTCTGCGCTGAGTAGAGGTGTCAAGTTCCTACGCCTCAATGGTAATTTTTTTACGCCGAAGCGTGTCCGTGCCTGCAGAATCATTGTCTGTCCAGATTAATTTAATACGCTAAACGTCTCACTTTCCAAAATTATGGTATCTCGAAATGAGAGCTAGCATAGGGAACATTTCCTGAATATTTGACCTAAATCCTCCATCGGAAGTAATATTTCCATCCCTTTTGATTTCACTTCATATTCTTAGTCTTGGGATAGAGTATAACTTGGGGGGAAAAGGAGTATAACATCTATGGTATATTAAAAACAGTTGTATCTTGATTAAAGGGTGTAAAAATGAATTGGTTAATCTTGTAATTGTGAATAGGCTTTAGAATTGATGAAATGATCATGTTGGAGAGTTTAATTTAATTATAGAAACCTTTTTTTTATTTGGGAAAAATCTACGGTTTGTAAAATTGAGGCTTTTATTAATTCATGAAATTGAGGGTCCAATTAATGTTGTTTTTCAAATTAACTTTGGGATATAACTAGTAAGCATGTTTTGAAGCCTTTTTAGTAACAAAGTTTGAATTTTAACACCGTGCGTCTGGGTGAATTTAGATGTCGTATGTGTGGTTAAGGACTAGGTCCTTGTATGTGCTTGGTTTGATATTAATGTGTAGAACATGTGTGTTAGATAATGGTTACCTATGAGGCATCCCGAAGAGTCAAGACGCACGTAGAGGGTCGTCCGTTTGTGGCTCCTTCTTGGTTCTGGGATAGGCTATGATTTACTTTCACTAGACTCCGATAAAAACACGTAAATAGTTATAAATATTGAGGGGTATTGGGCGTGTTTGGGCCCCCCACTCAAATGGTTGTGATGAATGTTTAAGTGGGTACTGGTGTTGAACTGTAATGATGGGTGATTTGGGAAATCAACCTTAAGTTAGTTTGATTGCTGATTGATTGAGCTTGTCACCATTATGTGGGCTCATCGTCATATTTTCCAATGATATGTTTATTCATCACACATGCTTTCGATATGATATCCTGACTTGTATTTGGTTGATATGTGGTTCAATCCTTGAAAGCATGTGATATTCATTTCTATACTTGGTTGCATCTCATTATATCATGATTTTTGCCTTGTATTGTCATTTGCATTCATACACTCATGGTTATGTTGATATTGATATGAAGTGGTATGAAACATACTATGAGCCAAAAAGGCCAGGAAGGAAGAATGACAATGAGATTATGGCAACATTGAGATGATAATACGCGAGGGTACGAGTTGCACGCCTGCAACAAGTTATAACGTCCAATGGCTAGGCTCTATTAAGCGAGTGTTCTGGAGGGTATATGGAATTCATGGATCCCCCATAGGTGTGAAACTCATAAAATTTGAGTGTCTGTATATGAAAAAAAGAAAGTACCTGACATATGCATCACATTCATATCATACATACCGCGTTGCATTAATTATCTGTTGGTGAATTAAGTGTGGACTGGTACTTTCTATACTTGGTTGAATGTTGTGATGCAATGAACTATTGGAGTGTTTCTGTTAAATTTTGTCGTTGCCATATGGGTTTGTACTGTCGTGTGTTTGGCCATATAATTACAACTTGTAAGTCTAAGAAGTTTCTGTCAAATTATTGTTGGTAATTCGTGATGCTTGTCCTGATTTAGGGGTGCTAAGTACCTATATGTGTCCTTATGGTCGATAATTCACTTGGTAACAGGTCTTGTGGAAGATTATTGGCATGGTTCTCGAAGTGTTATGGTGTAGTTTTGTTGTATGTATCCTATGTGTGGAACTGTTGATATGTTTTATGTGTGTGGAACGTTTCTGGATAATAGAGGGTAAAGTAAAGGTAATCACTTAGGATTTATGGAGAGAGTCAAATGAAATAAAGGATGTGTTGCATGTAATTGAATTTTGTCGTACATGAGAGTAGAGACTATGGATAACGAGTGTTAACAAAGTGTCTTCAATTGTATAGTGTTGGGGTAGAATGTTCAAGGGTAGCGGCTTAAAGAAGTAGGTGTTAACTTAACAAATGTGTTGTTTAACCGACAAGCGAAGTCAAAATAAGATTGGAATTAATGAACCTTAATGATGATTAATTCTTCTATGATGGATGAACTTCCATGAACTTGTGTGAGTTGAGGGTTATATGGTTGGCCAGTCTTATGTGTTGTGTGATGATTATGTGTTTTTGAGAAACCTTTACTTTAATATAGCGACTATGTGATCTTAGAACTAATTAATGAGCAATGTGACCAATTTAACTTATGGAACTATTAGTGTAAGATTATGTGGTGTTAAGTTGGTATTTATCTCTATTTGCGTATCTTCTGTCATTGTCGACCTATGATGCTTATGGGGGTATGTTGTGTACTAATGATACACTTGCTGCATCTTTTACGTGGATGCAGGTACTCGATCTATGAGGTTGCAGTTTGGAGCATGGGAAGTTGAAGCAGATAACCCATTCTGGGTGCCTTAGTTTCTATCACATTACACTGCCCTCTTCATTCAGAGCAGTGATGTTGTACTTTCAGTCATTCATTGTATCATAGATTTCTTGTATAAGTCAGACAAGATTTTGGGAAAGAAGATTATTGTAAGGGTTGGTTACTAAAGATGTTTTACTAATGTAACGACATGTCTGGTCGTTTTTAGATTAAGACCCTTAATTTCCTATTATACCCTTCCCGTGGTCTCTATGTTGAGTTTGTAATGCATGGGGATATGTGGCATGGATCTCGAGGTCCATTTATATGAGTTTCGGATGACACCGCCTCAGCGGGGGTTTTGTCTGCCGCAGTGGGCTCGCTCCAGCGAAGTTCAATTTTCTAGGGCGGAAGAACTATTCAGGTGTCCTATATAATTTTTAGGTCAAAGATTCTTTTCCCCAAATAGCAAACCTTAAAACTAGAGCTGCCTCTGAGTATTTTCAGCACCCTAGAAGTAATTCCATCCTTAAGGTAATAATGTAAGTACGGAGGGATTTGAGTTGGTAAGTGGTTCGGGTCTTTGTGAGATTCGAGTAGACTCGAAATTAGGAAAGGAAGATGGGGTTTCTCGGGTTCTCAGTAAGTTGAGATGTGGGGTGTATGGCGACGGTGTCGGGTAAATGGAGGAGGAGTCAGCTCAAGGAATTTTGTGTGGTGGTATGAGGGTTGGGATAGTGGTTGGGGTTTGGTAGTTTAGTGGTGGAAGGGTCGATGCACAAAGCCTAAATAGTAAGGTTCTTGATTTCCCGGGTGTGAGGGACAATAGGATGGTTGAGGACAATTCGGGTGGAATGGCTTGAAGGCGTGTTATGGTGATTTGGGAATATGTCTCAGGGGTTTTATGGGACAGGATGGCGGTGATGGTTTGGTGTTTTGGTGGTGCTATGGCTGCGGAAATAACCTAAGACAGTAAGGGTCCGAGGGGTGGGCTCGGTATGGACGTTGGTGTGTTTGATGGTGTTTTAGTAGAGTTACTATTGATTTCGCATGGGGGCCTTTGAGAGGATGTTAATGAGGTGTTGTGGGATATAGTAGAGTGGAGAAAGTAGTAATTGGAACAAAGAATGTATACGGATTGTTTGAAAAAATCCGAGACACAAACCAAATCTCAATTCGGTCGATATATGATTCTTAGATGGTAACACGAGGCGTCAATTGCTTGTGTCGTCTCCAAGTATGTTATGGTCAATTGCACAAGGACTAGGTTGAGGTTTGCTGACCGCAAGGCTCAACAATAATCATGCAAGGGTAACCGAAACCTTATAAAATATGGTGGTTCTCCCGGAGAACCGAGCAACCCTCCCGGAGGATAAACTAAGAATTTTAGTCCCCAGTTGAAAAACTTAGCAAAACGTGTAATCACTCATGTTTTTTATCAAACAACTCTGCCCCTTTACAATGGACTGAGTCATTTCTATAGTAGAGAAAGGACCATTCTAGAAGGAAAATATAAAGACAAAAAAATACAAAATAATTCATCTATGGTGGGAACAGGGGAGGGGAAGGGTCTTCGGCCGAGGGGAGTGAATCCCAAACTCCAATGTGTTCTAGAACTTCCCTTGATAGCTTCCACATGTGATCTAGTTAACTCTTTAAATGATCTTCTTGGAGAGTGGTGAAAGACATTCCCCTTGGTATGCCTTCTTGGCCGATTGGTTGGGGTTATTCTACCAACTCCTGGTCTTCTTCAAGTTCATCTTGGTGTTCTCTAATTGAGGAAATCCATACACGGTTTATCCTCTTGAAGACCACACCCTCTACATGGTGCATTTAGTTCTTGTTACCGTGTACACGTTCGGCCATGTTAATCTCGGACCAAGCTTCTTCGACCTAGTCATCTCTCCTCCTTACATAGTGCATTAATTGTGTCCTAATATGGAGATAAGGGTTATGACATGACTTTGATGTGTCCTAAGTAAACTAATAGCTAAGCTACGAATTAAAGAAAAACAACAAGCTAAACAAACATGGTCTTCGGCTAAGACCTACATACAAAGCCGAATATAAACATGTTCTTGAATCTTCATGTAACAAGTTCAATTTCATTCCATTTTCCATACCATAATAAGCACATTATCATAGGTTGATCGACCATCTTTGGATTCTGGACTTATCCACTTGAGGACAAAATTGGAACCTTGATCTCCCGGGGATTTTTACATCAATCTCCCCTTCTTTGAAAGAATTCGTCCTCGAATTCTCGTCATTTGAATATAAGGATAATCTTTTATCATGAGATGTTGAACCTCCATATACACCTGGATGTTTTTCGTTGTAGGTGCTTCTCCCGAACTGGACCAAGGTCTTGCAAGAGCCATCCGTCCTTGGCATTAGATTGTTTCTTCCTTCCGTAAGTGTAGTCAAACCACATGGTCCGAATACAATCCAAACCAAACCAAGCCAAACAAAAAGTTCCCTTTTTTCCAAAGGAGTCACTAAATAAAATTCATCGTGGTAGGGACACGACTTAACCCGTGTGCCCACCAATTTTCCACTAGAGAAGGTAATGGATTCCTTGTTTTGAATTGAGTCGGTACCGATACCAACTCCTTTAACATCACAGACAAATCCTCCTTGTACTTCAACATTTGAAATAATGGCAATAAAAGGACCACAAACTTGGATGGAATGTTGGTAAGAAGAAGTTAGGTCATATTAGTTTCTTTCACCACTTACATTGGTACGCTCAGGGGAGGATGGTTTCCATTGTGTAAGGATTCTCATGCATGCCTTCGGGTGAGGTTATGGATCTCATAAAGGGTGAGAGTATTTCGTGCACACCGCTCATGGAAGGCTTTGAAACAACCGTGATCTCCGTCGAGAATTTCCTCGCATACCAATGAGTCCATAAGACTCCCCTTCTTTCATTCCTCCTCCATCCTCCGTGCAGCAAGTGAGAGAGCTTTGTCTTTGCGTTTCATTCACTTTGGATTATAACGGCCTTCACCTTACTAGGTGACATTGGCAACAACTGGATTTTCTTTTCATTACTCCAAAGAGAATAGATATTCCTCTCTTCATCGTATTGTGCCTTACAGTCAAGTTAGCATGGTTGGCCCAATAGAATATAGAAAGCATCCATCGGTAGGATGTCACACCAAATGCTATCTTCATAACCCCCAATACGAAAACTAACAATAATTTGTCTTGTTACTCGTAGTTCTTCATCTTAGGCGGGCCTTTGGAGAACATACGGTCGAGCATGGTTGTGGGAGGGTAGATCCAATTTATTTAAAATCTCGATTGAAGCCACGTTGATACAACACTTCCCATCAATGATCATGTTGCACACACGGTCTTTCACTTTACACCGAGTGTGAAAGAAATGTTCATTTTGCGTCTCCTCGTGTGCATCAAGTTGAATGATTAATACATGTCAAAGAACGAGTCTTCATACACCTCCGCAAGAGGAGCATCTTCCTCAACATATTTTTGATCATATAACGGATTAGGGAACAAGGTATGGCCTTGTTCTTCCTCTCGGCATTTCTTGGATTCGGTTTGTTTCATAGGAAAGGTGTCCTCACAACCGTGAGGTTCTTCCTTTTCACATCTTTGATTTCTTTATTCAACCCTGGAGTGCTTTCCTATGGTATAACCCGCAAATTCCTTTCTTATTGCTTGCTCACATTTGGCCAAAACGTCGCATATGATCCTTCAATACTCTTATTTAGTGTAGTCCATAGAGTTATCGTGTGGGGTGGGAACTCGTGGATCTGATACCAATCTGATGTAAGAACGAATGGATTTAAGTTGCTAAGTAGTTCGCGTCTTGGTGAGATTCGGGTAGACCCGAAATTAGGCAAGGAAAATGGGATTTCTCGAGTTATCGCTCAGCCGAGATGTGGCGTGTTTGGCGACGATGTCGGGTAAATGGAGGAGGAGTCGGATGAACGTGCTTTTTGTGATGGTAATGACTCATATGAGGGTTGGGATAGTGGTCGGGGTTTGGTAGTTTAGTGGTGGAAGGGTCGCGACACAAAGCCGAAATAGTGAGGTTCTTGATTTCCCGAGTGGGAGGGACAATGGGATGGTTGAAGGTCAATTCGGGTGGAATGGCTTGAAGGCGTTTTAAGGTGATTTTGGAATATGTCTCGGGGGTCTTGAGGGACAGGATGATGGTGGTGGTTTGGTATGTTGGTGGTGGTAAGATGGCGGAAAAAACCTGAGATGGTGAAGGTCCGAGGGGTGGGCTCGGTAGGGACGTTGGTGTATTTGAATGTGTTTGAGTTGAGTTACTGTTAGTTTCGGGTGGGGGCCTTTGAGAGGATGTTAATTAGGTGTTGTGGGAGATAGTAGAGTGGGGAAACCAGTAATTGGAACAAATAGTGTATACGGATTGTCTGAAACAATTCGAGACACAAACCAAGTCTCAATTCTGTCGATATATGGTTCTTGGATGGTAACACGAGGCGTCAATTGCTCGTATGGTCTCCAAGTATGTTGTGGTCAATTGCACAAGGACTAGGTTGAGGTTTGCTAACCGCGAGGCTCAACACTAACCATGCAATGGTGACCAAAACCTTATAAAATATGATGTTTCTCCCGGAGAACCGAGCAACCCTCCCGGAGGATCAACTAAGAATTTTAGTCCCCGATTGAAAGACTTAGCAAAATGAGTAATCACTCATATTTTTTATCAAACAACTCTGCCCCTTTACAATGGACTGAGTCCTTTCTATAGTAGAGAAAGGATCATTCTAGAAGGAAAATATAAAGATACCAAAATACAAAATAATTCATCTATAGTGGGAACGGGGGAGGGGAAGGGGCTTCGGCCGAGGGGAGTAAATCCCAAACTCCAATGTGTTCTAGAACTTCCATTGATAGCTTCCACATGTGATCTAGTTAACTCTTTAAATGATCTTCTTGGAGTGTAGTGAAAGACATTCCCCTTGGTATCCATTCTTGGCCGATTGGTTGGGGTTGTTCGACCAATTCCTTGTCTTCTTCAAGTTCATCTTGGTGCTCTCAAATTGAGTAAATCCATACACGGTTTAGCCTCTTGAAGACCACACCTTCTACATGGTGCATTTAGTTCTTGTTGTCGTGTACACGTTCGGCCATGTCAATCTCGGACCAAGCTTCTTCGACCTAGTCATCTCTCCTCCTTACATAATGCATTAATTGCATCCTAATATGGACCTAAGGGTTATGACATGAATTTGATGATTCCTAAGTAAACTAATAGATAAGCTACGAATTAAAGAAAAACAACAAGATAAACAAACATGGTGTTTGGCTAAGACCTACATACATAGCCGAATATAAACATGTTCTTGAATCTTCATGTAACAAGTTCAATTTCATTCCATTTTCCATACCATATTAAGCACATTATTAGGTTGATCGACCATCTTCGGAATTCTGAACTTATCCACTTGAGGACCAAATTGGAACCTTGAGCTCCCGGGGATTTTTATATCAATCTCCCATTCTTTGAAAGAATTCGTCCTCGAATTCTTGTCATTTGAATATGAGGATAATCTTTTATCACGAGATGTTGAACCTCCATATGCACCCGGAAGGTTTTCATTGTAGGTGTTTCTCCCGAACCGGACCAAGGTATTGCAAGGGCTTGAACCTCCATATGCACCCGGAAGGTTTTCATTGTAGGTGTTTCTCCCGAACCGGACCAAGGTATTGCAAGGGCTATCCGTCCTTGGCATTATATTGTTTCTTCCTTCCATAAGTGTAGTCAAACCACACGGTCCGAATACAATCCAAACCAAATCAAGCCAATCAAAAAGTTCCCTTTTTACCAAGGGTCTCACCAAATAAAATTCATCGTGGTAGGTACACGACTTAACCCGTGTGCCCACGAAGGTAATGGGTTCCTTGTTTTGAATTGAGTCGGTACTGATACCAACTCCTTTAACATCACAGAGAACTCCTTCTTGTACTTCAACCTTCGGAATAATGGCAGCAAAAGGACCACAAACTTGGATGGAATGTTGGCAAGAAGAAATCAAGTCATATGAGTTTGTTTCCCCTCTTACATTGGTACGCTGGGGGGGATGGTTTCCATTGTGTAAGGATTCTCATGCGTGCCTTCGGGTGAGGTTATGGATCTCATAAAGGGTGAGAGTATTTCGTGCACACCGTTCATGGAAGAGCTTAGAAACAATCGTGATCCAAGTGGTACCACAAATTCCTCGTCTAGTGGTTCTTGTATCCATTGTTGCACTTCTTTAACCCCAACCGGGGTATCTTCACAAGCTTGGGGATTTAGTAATGAACCTTTTGGAAATAAATCAAAACTAGATTCAGTACTTTTCATCGATGGTGCGATGGTTGTAAGATCATACATACATATATACTCAAGAAGTTCCTTCACGGGTTCCCTTGGATTTGCATTTCCCTCGTGTCTCCGCCGACACTTTCCTCGCATACCAATGAGTCCATAAGACTCCCTTTCTTTTATTCTTCCTCCCTCCTCCGTGCATCAAGTGAGAGAGATTATGCTTTGCGTTTCGTTGCACTTTGGATTATCACGGCCTTCACCTCACTAGGTGACATTGGCAACAACTGGATTTTCTATTCATTACTCCGAAGAGAATAGTTATTCCTCTCCTCACCATATTGTGCCTTACGGTCAAGTTACCATGGTTGGCCCAATAGAATATGGAAAGCATCAATCGGGAGGATATCACACCAAATGCTATCTTCATATCCCCAATACGAAAACTAACAAGAGTTTGTCTTGTTACTCATAGTTCTTCATCTTGGGTGGGACTTTGGAGAACATACGATCGAGGATGGTTGCGGGAAGGTAGATCAAATTTGTTTACCATCTCGATTGAAGCCACATTGATACAACTCTTCCCATCAATGATCATGTTGCACACACGGTCTTTCATTTTACATCGAGTGTGAAAGAAATGTTCATTTTGCATATCCTCGTGTGCATCAAGTTGAATACTTAATACATGTTGGAGAACTGAGTTTTCACACACATCCACAAGAGGAACATCTTCCTCAACATCTTTTCGATCATATAATGTATTAGGGAACAAGGTATAGTATTGTTCTTCCTCTTGCCATTTCTTGGATTCGGTTTGTTTCATAGGAAAGGTATCCTCACAACCGTTAGGTTCTTCCTTTTCACATTTTTGATTGATTTGTTAACCCTGGAGTGCTTACATATGGTATAACCCGCAAATTCCTTTCTTATTGCTTGCTCACGTTTGGCCAAAATGTCGCATACGATCCTCTAATACTCTTATTTAGTGTAGGCCATAGAGTTATCGTGTGGGATGAGAATGTATGGATCTGATACCAATCTGATATAAGTACGGAGGGCTTTGAGTTGGTAAGTATTTCGAGTCTTGGTGAGATTCGGGTACACCCAAAATTAGGCAAAGAAAATGGGGTTTCTCGGGTTCTCGGGTTCTCGGTAAGCCGAGATGTGGGGTGTTTGGCGATGATGTCGGGTAAATGGAGGAGGAAGAGGAGAAGGATGAAGGTGTTTTGTGTGGTGGTAATGGATCATATGAGGGTTGGGATAGTGGTCGGGGTTTGGTAGTTTAGTGGTGGAAGGGTCGCAGCACAAAGTTAAAATAGTGAGGTTCTTAATTTCCCGAGTGGGAGGGACAATGGGATGGTTGAAGGCCAATTCAGGTGGAACGGCTTGAAGACATGTTAAGGTGATTTTGGAATATATCTCGGGGGTCTTGAGGGACAGGATGATGGTGGTGGGTTGGTGTTTTGGTGGTGCTAAGGCTGCGGAAAAAACCTGAGATGGTGAGGGTCCAAACGGTGGGCTTGGTAGGGACGTTGGTGTCTTTGATGGTGTTTGCGTGGAGTTGCGGTTTGTTTTGGATGGGTTCCTTTGATAGGATATTAATGAGGTGTTGTGGGAGAGAGTAGAGTGGGGAAACAAGTAATTGTAACAAGGAATGTACATGGACTGTTGTAAACAATCCGAGAGACAAACCAAGTCTCAATTCAGTCGATATATGGTTCTTGGATGGTAACACGAGGAGTCAATTGCTCGTGTGGTCTCCAAGGATGTTGTGGTCAATTTCACAAGGACTCAGTTGAGGTTTTCTTACCGCGAGGCTCAACACTCATGAAGCAAGGGTGACCGAAACCATATAAAAGATGGTGGTTCTCCCGGAGAACCGAGCGACCCTCCCAAATGATCAACTAAGAAGTTCAATCCCGAATTGAAAGACTTAGCAAAATGAGTAATCCCTCAAGTTTTATATCAAAAAACTCTGCCCCTTTACAATGGCCTAATGGTCCTTTTTATAGTAGAGAAAGGACTATTCTAGAAGGAAAATATAAAGACATAAAAATACAAAATAATTCAGCTATAGTAGGAACGGGGGAGGGGAAGGGTCTTCGGCCGAGCGGATTGAATCCCAAAATCCAATGTATTCTTGAACTTCCCTTGATATCTTTCACATGTGATCTAGTTAACTTTTTAAATGATCTTCTTGGAGAGTGGTTGAAGACATTCCCCTTGGTATGCCTTCTTGGTCGATTAGTTGGGGTTGTTCAACCAACTCCTTGTCTTCTTCAAGTTCATCTTTGTGTTCTCAAATGGAGGAAATCGATACACAGTTTAGCCTCTTGAATACCACACCTTATAGATGGTGCATTTAGTTCTTGTTGCCATGTACACGTTCGGCCATGTCAATCTCGGACCAAACTTCTTCGATCTAGTCATCTCTCCTCCATACATAGTGCATTAATTGTGTCCTAATATAGAGATAAAGGTTATGACATGACTTTGATATGTGCTAAGTAAACTAATAGCTAAGCTACAAATTAAAGGAAAATAACAAGCTAAACAAACATGGTCTTCGACTAAGACCTACATACAAAGCCAAATATAAACATGTTCTTGAATCTTCATGTAACAAGTCCAATTCCATTCCATTTTTCATGCCATAATAAGAAAATTATCATACGTTGATCAACCATCTTCGCAATTCCAGACTTATCCAGTTGAGGACCAAATTGGAACCTTGAGCTCCCGGGCATTTTTACATCAGGTAATAGATTCTTCCATTTTATGGCTTAAGTTTATGTTTCTAAGTTCATTAATGGTAATGTAGTGTTCTATTAAGTTGGGGGAAAGATAATTGTAAGTTTCTATGAGAATAAGAGAGCTACGATATTATTCTTAATGGAGGTTTATAGATCAAGTTGTGTTAATATCATTAATTAGGAGTGGATTATGTTAGATTATCATGTTTTAAGCCTTAAATTAAGAATAGAAACCTATTTTCAATTGGGGAAATTTTCTATGGTTTCAATTTGGGGCTTTTTGAATATTTTTCAATTGAGGGTTCAAATGTGAATAGTTTTTTAATTAACTTAACTACTTAGTATGCATTCATTATTTTTGGGTATTAAAGTTCGAGTCTTGGTGATGTAGGTCCGAGTTTGTATTTTAAAGTCTTATTTGTAAGGTCTATATCCTTGTATGTTGCGTAAACTTTATATTAATGAATAGTGTATATACGTGGATAGATTTTGACCATCACGAGTGGTAAAGGTAGGAAAAGACTATCACAAAGGCTTGATCGTGTAGCGTTCATATCCGGTAATGAGGTATGCTATTGTTTATTTTTTCAAGACTCCAATAGAAGTACGTAGTAGTTATAAATGTTGAGGGGTATTGAGTGTGTTTGGAGGTCCCACTCAGACGGTTGAGTAGGTATTGATGTTGAACTGTGTTGATGGGTGATTTAGAGAATCAGCCTTAAGCTAATTTTGACTTCTGTTATGTAGACTTGTCGCCATTATGTGAGCTCATCGTCATATTTGATATTGTTGTAATTATTCATCACACATGCTTTGATATGATATCTTGATTTTGCTTGGATTACTTGTTGTTGAATTTTGAAAGCATGTGTTATTTATTTCCTATTCCTAGTTGCAACTCATGTATTCTAATTTCTTGCCTTGTATTGTCATTTACATTTATACACTCATAGTTCTGATGATATTGATATGATAGTGGTATGAAAATATTGTGGGTTCAAGAGACCAAAAAGGCAATATACTTATGAGATTATAAGCAACATTGAGATGATGATAATATTACAGATAGCTCAAGTTACACGCCACAATAGGTATGATGATACGTGGGGTCGGAGTTGCACACTACAACATGATATTATTACAACCAAAAGCTGGGCTCCGTGATCCGATGAGTTATTCTAGAGTAGAGGGGTATATGGACTTTGCGGGTCCCCCATAGGTCACTTTTATATGGAAAACCCCTTTAAAGTGTGTATACCGATTGATGGAAAGGCACATGGCATTTGCATTTGCATTCATATCATACATACATCTATATATGCCATTTTATTGATTAATCATGGTTTGGTAATATGATATGATTGGTTATTGGAACTTGGGTGAAACCCTAATTTACCTGGATAACTGGATTAATGTTATTGAATTAGATTGATTTCTATGATTGGGTTTTTCTCTGTGGATACATGCATCTGTGAATATTTGGATAAATATTAAATTTGTGCCATGTGTGTCATGATTTCTTATGCAGGAGTTTTGTGGGTATAATTTGTAAGTCTAAGTCTTTAATGTCTACTGCTACAGTGGTAGAAAGTTTCAATATATTCAGGATCATGGTCTAGATCCATATAAAATATGTGCATTGTGTGTTGTTCAGTAATTAACCATGTGATAGGGTACCGAGTCTAGTAAGGAGCTTGTAACAAGTGTTGCTATTAGGAAAGTTGGGATTGAATGATCTATGTGGATTAGATTGTAACAATATAGAGACTTAACTGATCTAAGGCTAAGAAGTATAAAAGAGTTAATTTAATCATATTTGGTTTAAGTGTAATGCTCTGGAAAGGCATTCTAAAGGGGTTGCTTTGATCTAAGTGTCGACTTATTTATTGATGTATTAAGGTTGTGTAAATGGGGTTAAGCTTGAATATGACTTGGACAATAGAGTAATAGTTGGTGGGTACTATGATAGTAAGGTCCCTATATATGTGAATGGATTGATTATACTTGATTATGATTAGAACCTTATGAGAACAACGTGACTTGATGAATCAGTGAATTGATATGTGTACAACATGACTTATATGAGCTATTGAACTATCTAGTATAGGATTATATGGTGTCAACTTGATATTTATCTCTGTTACATATCTTCTGTCGTTGTCGGCCTATGATGTCTGTGGGAGTACATTGTGTACTCATACTAGGCTTGTTGCATCTTTTATGATGTAGATACAGGTCCCTCTACTAGATTGCGAGCTAGTGTGTGAGTCCGGACATGTAGATTTCAGCATTCCAGTGTGAGGATGCTTCTTTCGACATGCCTTAGATGTTACTTTTTCCTACTATATCTTTACACTTAGATTCGAAAGATGTAGTTAGACATTTGATTATGTTATTCAGTTTTAGCCCTTGTTGCCTTCATTCAGACTTGTATTCCACATCAGTGCTCTTATATCACAGACCAGATTTTAGGGGTGTATTGACGTTTTGATTATATTTCCGTATTTCTTTCATATTTTTTATTTATATGGGGATTGGTTTGCCTACCAGTGGAAATGGGTAGGTGCCACCACGATTTTCAAAAAAAAGGGGGTCGTGACAAAGTTGGTATTAGATCTTTAGGTTAAACAGTCTTAAATACAAGAGCAATATTTAGTAGAGTCTTGCGGATCGATGCGAAAATGTCCGTACTTATCTTTAAGAGGCTATGGGACATTTAGGAAACTTCGCTTTCTTCATCCCTTTCACGCTAAGTCGAATCAAATTGATCTGAACTTCTTCTTCTTATTTTATCACCGATAGTGGTAACACGATCTTAAATTAGTACGTGAGTGGTTTGATATGACGTCGTGCAGTAGGGTATGAGATTTGTTACCATGATACAGATGCATGACCAAGTTCAGTCTTTAGTTATGATTTGAAGGTTCATTTGATTGTGGTTATGGTTATGACTTCTTAGTTCGGTGATATTCTTGAACTGTAGGAATGATAATTCATAGATGCAAGACAAAGAATTTGGATGGATCAATCTCCACTATATAAAGGGAAAAATTGGTATGTGACGTGTTTGTTGGGACAAGTTGCAAGGTGTACGAGGGTGAATGTCGTATCGGCTATGGAATGTTGAGTTGGCTTCGATTTGATAATATTGTGATAACATAGTAGAATTAGTGGTTGTGAATTCTTTCAGGAAATGGTTTTCTATTCGAGATCAGGTGGCTATGTTACTTATAATGAGTGACGCTTAATGGAGTAGGCCATCGTGTTTCTTTACCTAAAGAGTGTGTTCATGGGGTCACTTGGCATTTCGAGGTTAGTAATGATAGGGGAGTTATTGAAACTAAGGGATTATTGATTTGTAAGTTATTTCGTGGTGTTTAGTATCGAGTGTGTGTATGAAGGCATGTATGCGCTGGTATGTTGGGCTTGTCATAGGATAATAGGAGCCAGTGATTGGCTAATAATAAGGTCTTTAGCGCTGGATCAGTGTGAGGTTCTATCGAGGAATTTGTTTTAGGTGTTGCACCTAGTTCTTGGTAAGGTTTGTGGGCATGGTACATAAAGGTTAATTCTTGAGAAGATCGATAATTACGGGTATAATGACTTTGGAGTTGACCGAAGGACAGGGAAAATTATACGGTTAGTTGGGTGTGGTATGTTTCAGCAAAGTAAGGTAAGGGTTGGTTCTCCTTCACAGGAAAGTATGGTAATAGACTCTTGAATAAAGTGCTGGCCAATGGGGATGGTTACGGTAACAGATTGACGACAGTTTGATCTAATTCTAGTTGTGAAAATCTTCGGGTATCGATGATCGGGTCAGTGAGAGTATGAACTAAGATAAAGGAAGGATTGTTTTGATTAAGGATTTTTGACAAGGGTATTTCGATGAAACTATATAAGGATGTTATCAGGGGTGTATGTTCGATAATTAGGGATCACTTCTGGATTATGGATTGGTTTAGTGATTGTTCAGGTTGTCGTTTGGAAACTAAATGGATGTTGATAAGAGTAACCAAAGTGGGTTGACGTCTTTTCCAGTTGAGGAATTTCATACAGGATGGTATATGGAATGTACCGGCTTTTGGGAAAAGTTTCCATGTTTAAAGGTTTGAGTAATGATCGGTTGTCAGTGGTGAACATGATTGGAATGAATGGTGGGAACGTAATAAATTCAATAAATGTGTGGTTGATCAAATTTGGATTCAGTAAGGTGAATATTCGAGATAGAAAAGGAATCAGATTTGAAATAGTCGAAATTCTTGGGTTAGACGTGGTTTATAGTGTCATTGCTTTCACATCATTCAGACCCGGTGAAATGGTTTGGTACGCTCAGAGGAGTAGGTCTATTATAGTTGACTAAGTGTTATAATGAATGTTTCATGAGGGTTGTGTTGGGCGACCGGTAGTAGACTATGTTTAGACATTGTGGAATGACAGCATGGATAAACATTTCGGGTATTAAGACTTGAAAGTAATTGTGCAATGAAAGGTAAAGTTGATAGAAATTGGTAAGGGTGGTAATTAGTAAGATATGACAGATAGTGGTTCGACAAGGTGTCCAGAGTGTGGGCGAGTTTAGATAAAGTACGAAGAAAATTTGATGCATTTAGGCTTCGTGTGACTCTATTAGACTTGTGTATCGGGTAGAAGTTGAGGAACTTGGAGACTATAAGCAAAGGTATGGTTCATCGGTGTTAAATTGATGACTTGGATAGAATCCAGCTTTGGAAGCTATGGGTGATGACACATGATTGATTGTGCATGTGGAAAAAGGGATGGACAAGGTCATAGCATGTTTATGAAAGGCTTACCAGTTCATTTGGAATCAGTTTGGGTGACTATCGATGATTTAGAAAGTGAGTATTCTATTCAGGGTTAGATTTACTCACTTGGGGCTGGGTGACACATGTTTATGTTGCATGGAGGACTAATGATATTCCAGTAAACCACCGACAGTAATCCGATATACTTCGATTCAGAATAGAGGTATGACAGTGTTGGTTCTCATAGAAATTACAAGTAAGATTGATGATATTCTTCATATGACAACAAGTTAGATAGTTTTAATGGTTTGCACGGGTACTTGGTATGTACTGAGGAGGTACAATTGGTTATGGAAACTTTTAGATGGATCAGTCATTTTCTACGGATTTGGCACAACAGAGTAATCAGTAAGTATGTTTGTAGCATGGTGGTTGGAGATTCGAGGGAGATTGGGTTTGTGGTGTGTGTTTATATGTTTCTAGGAAATTTTGGTACGAAGATCAACATTGATAGTTAGGAAGGAAGACCAGTAGATCATACTATGTTGGTATCTCATGTAATGAACCGTTCGGTCATTTTAGCTTAAGGCCTTTAATTTCCTATTTCTACATTTCCCGTGGTCTCTATGTGGAGTTTGTGATGCGCGGGGATGGGTGGTACGGATCCCAAGGTCTATTCATATGAGTTTCAGATGAAAAATCCAAAACTAGAAACTTAAAGTTGGTTAGTTTGACTCAAAGTTGACTTTTATCTAAATGGGTTCGTTTCTGGATTTCATCGCTTCCGGTAGTTCCGGAGGGTCATTTATAACTTGGTTGAGTCATTGGCTCACTTTCCGAGGCAATCAGACGTATTTTGTGGCCTTGTTGTGAAATTTAGATATTTGGTTTTCTAGGATGATTCTTTAGAAAAGTATGTTTTAGCTTAGTAAAATATGAAATTTGAGGGTACGAGCGAGTTTGTAACAATATTTACCATAGACGAGCATATCTGGTTTGTGTTTGGGGGTCTCGCGAGTCTTTTAGGTGTTGGATGGAAGTTTGGACTATTTTCTCTATTCTAGTATCTGGTGTGCTCTCCAGCGGAACCTATTCCCACTCCAACATGTCCGTCTTGGCAGGAGGTTAGCTCGTCGAAGTGAGGGCTTGGGAAAAGTCTATTTCCGCCTTAGCAGAGGGTCTATCCGCAAGGGCGAGTCCGCTTCTATGAAGTCGAGCTCACTGTGGCACTGATGCGAGGTGTCAATTGACACTGCCTTTTGTCTGCCACGATGGCTCTACTCCAGTAGAGTCGATTCCGCTTTGGCGGAAGGACTGTTCAGGTGTCCTACATATTTTTTAGTCAGAATTTCTTTTCCCCAAATAGCAAACCTTGAAAACAGAGCTGCCCCAGAGTATTTCAGCACCCTATTAGCAATTCCATCCTTGAGGTAATAGATTCTTGCCTTTTATAGCTTAAGTTTATATTTCTAAGTTCATTAATGGTGATGTAGTGTGTTATTATGTTGGGAAAAAGATGATTGCATGTTTTTATGAGAATAAGAGAGAGATGCTATTGATCTTAATGAAGGTTTATGGATCAAGTTGTGTTAATATCATGAATTAGGAGTGGATTATGTTAGATTAGCATGTTGTTAGCCTTAAATTAAGAATATAAACTTACTTTCAATTGGGGGAAATTTCTAGGGTTTCAATTTGGGGCTTTTGAATATTGTTCAATTGAAGGTTCAAATGTGTATAGTTTTTCAGTTAACTTAAGGACATGACTACTTAATATGCATTCATTATTTTTGGGTATAAAAGTTTGAATCTTGGTGACGTGGGCCCGAGTTAGTATTTGAAAGTCTTGTTTGTAAGATCTATATCATTGTATGTTGTGTAAGCTTTATATTAATGAATAGTGTATATAAGTGGATATATTTCAACCATCATGAGGCGCAAAGGAAGGATAAGGCTGTCACCGAGGCTTGATCATATAACGGTCCTGTTCGGCAATGAGGTAGTCTACGGTTTAGTGTTTCGAGACTCCGATAGAAGTAGGTAGTAGTTATAAATGTTGAGATGTATTGGGCGTGTTTGGGGGTCCCATTCAGACGGCTGTGATAAACGGTTGAGTGGGTACCAATGTTGAATTGTGTTGATGGGTGATTTGAGAAATCAGCCTTAAGCTGATTCTAACTGCTGTTATGTGGGCTTGTCGCCATTATGTGGGCTCATATCCATATTTGATATTGTTGTGTTTATTCATCACACATGCTTTGATATGATATCCTGCTTTTACTTGGATTACTTATTGTTGAATTCTGAAAGCATGTGTTATTCATATCCTATACTTGGTTGCAACTCATGCATTCTGATTTCTTTCCTTGTATTGTCATTCGCATTCATACATTCATGGTTCTGATGATATTGATATGAGAGTGGTATAAAAATATTGTGGGTCCAAGAGACTGGAAAGGCAAGGTACTTATGATATTATTGGCAACATTGAGATAATGATAATATTACGGATGGCTCAGGATGCACGCCACAACAGATATGATAATATGCGGGGATCGGAGTTGTACACTTGTAATATGATATTATTACAGCCAAGAGCCGGGCTCCATGGTCTGATGAGTTATTCTAGAGCAAAGGGTATATGAACTTCGCAAATCCCTTATAGGTCACTTTTAGATGGCAAACCCCTGTAAAGTGTGTATACCGATTGATGGAAAGGTACCTGCCATTTGCATTTGCATTCATATCATACATATATCTATATATGACATTTCATTGATTATATGGTTGGTAATATGATATGGTTGGTTATTGGAACTTGGGTAAAACCTTGATTTACCTGGATAATTGGATTGATGTTATTGAATCATAATGATTTCCATGATTGGACTTGTCTCTATGGATACCTGGATTTGTGAACATTCGGATAAATATTGAATTTGTTGCCATATGTGGCTTAATTTTTTATGCATGAGTTTTGTGGGTATAATTTGTAAGTGTAACTCTTTGATGTCTACTGCTGTTGTGGTCAGAAGTGTCAATATGTCAGGATTGTTGTCTAGATACAGGGAAAATATGTGCATGGTACGTTGTCCGGTAATTGACCATGTGATTGGGTATCGAGTCTAGTAAGGAGCTTGTAACAAGTGTTGCTATTGGGAAAGTAGGCGTTGAATGATCTATGTGTATCAGACTGTAACAGTATAGAGACTTAACTAATCTAAGGCTAAGAAGTATAAATGAGTTAATGTCATCATGGTTGGTTTAAGTGTAATGCTCTGGAAAGGCATTCTAAAGAAGTTGTTGTGATCTAAGTGTCGACTTATTTATTGATGTGTTAAGGTTGAGTAAATGGGGTTAAGCTTGAATATGACTTGGACAATAGAGTAATAGTTGGTGGGTGCTATGATAGTAAGGTCCATGTATATATGAATGGATTAATTATACTTGACTGTGATTAGAACCTTAAATGAACAATGTGACTTGCTGAATCAGTGAATTGATATGTGTACAACGTGACTTATATGGGCTATTGAACTGTCTAGTATAGGCTTATATGGTGTCAACTTGATATTTATCTCAGTTACGTATCTTTTGTCGTTATTGGCATATGATGTTAACGGGGGTACGTTGTATACTCATGCTACACTTGCTGCATTTTTTCTGATGCAAATAAAGGTCCCTCTACTAGTTCGCGAGCTCGAGTGTGAGTCTGGGTAGGTGGATTTCAGTGTTCGAGGGTGAGGATGCTTCTTCCAGCATGCCTTGGATGTTACTTTTTCCTACTATGTCTTTACACTTGCATTCGAAAGACGTAGTTAGACATTTGATTATGTTATTCAGTTTTGGCCCTTGTTGCCTTCATTCAGACTTGTATTCCGCATTAGTGCTCTTGTATCATACCAAATTTTTGGGGGTGTATTTACGTTTTGATTATATTTCGGGATTTCTTTCATAGTATTTGTTTATATGGGGAGTGGTTAACCTACCGGTGGGAATGTGTAGGTGCCACTACGATTTCCTAAAAAGGGGTCGTGACAAATGAAAACTGTTATTTATTGTAACTCTTCCGCATTTTCTTAACCTTATTAAAGATTATTTTCAGGGATTAGTTCGCCTATCGGGGGATTGCGTAGGTGCCCCCACGACATCATGATTTGGGTCATAACAATTTTTTTATCAGAGCTCTAGATTTACCGATCTCAAGAGTACAAAGACAGTGTTTAGTAGAGTCTTGCGGATTGTTACATTGACGTCTGTTCCGAACCTCGAGAGGCTACGAGGCATTTTAGGAATTCTTCTGTTCTTTCACTCCTATCGTGCTTCCTCATTTAATTCGATATTTGGTTGATTCAAATTGGTATCTAGGTGATTCCAATTGGTATCTAACTATGACACTTTATTGGAGTGAATCGTGTGTGCAAATCATGTCCGGAAGTTATCGCAAAAATTAAATTATTGTCTAAATCTAAATTTTTGTTCTGGTTGAAGTATTCCGCCTAGCGTACTTCTTCCGCACTTGTTGAGCCATGCCAGCGAATGGTGGGCTGCAGGAGCGTATATCCCATTGATATACTGTGTCTGCCTTGGCGAATATGGTCCGCCTCTATGAACTAGCATATGCGGTAGAAGTTCCACCGCAGCAAAAACTCGTGTCCTGTTTGGAGTACACATATGCGAGATTTTCTCGCAGAAGCTACCTGCCACAGCGGAATCACTGGGCAGAACCCAGTGAGCCTTGCCCTATTTTTCTTCTTCAACCTATGCATATGTAAATTTATACCATAGTATTCAAAATCAGAGAACACCCAGCAAAGCATTACATATATCAAAAAATAACCAAATATCCTACTATCACAATCAAGACATAAATGAAAAACTATCTACAACATCCAAATGTCTGAACATTCATCCCCCAAGCAAACCAAGAAGTAAAAACAAGCAACCAAACCAAAACTATCCAAATATCCAACAAAGAACCAAAAAATTAAATTGTTTGAAATGAAGCCCAATATGACCTAGAACCAATACTAAACAAGAGTTCAATCTTGACTTTTCGAACTTACCACCTCCATCGGTACTGCTGCTGTCCCCATTCTCAGGATTGGGCAGGAAGAAGTAGTCCTCATCAACATGTGCATCTTCAACCGGGAGGGGATCCTTGTAATCCAACAGCTTGAACAAGCCTTTGATACTTCTACATACCTTTACGAGTAGCTTTCCCCTGGATTTGTTCCTCTTCTTCTAGCGTACTTCTTCCGCACTTTCTTACCATGATCTTTGGCCAAATCCTTATATGCAGTGTCCAAAATACCACCTGAGGTCTGAAGGCCCTTCTGTGAATCGAGGACTATTGCATTTGCTCACAGGTGAACTAGTTTGCATGGGCACCCAAAGTACTAGCCATAGTGGGAGGCCTAGAAACTCCGGCGATAAACTCTCTAATGCCCTGCAACTGAGAACTCATGGCACCAAACGGCCCCTATGGCTACTAGTGTGACTGCGATTGAGACCTGTCATCAAAATTCTCATCACCGCTCACGTTCAAGTCCACTTTCCTCTTCTTGCTCTTAACCAAGGTGCCCACTCCTAACACTTTCATATGGTGGAAGACCCCGTTAAGATCAATCTAGTCATCGTCAGGGCGATCCGGCACTCTCGCCCTTCGACACGACTCTATAATTAATGATGGAAATATCAAACTCGACCCATCATTGATAAGAAGTCCCTATACTCCAGTATGATGTGATGACCCACATTTACTAGGATATCATCCATTATGTAGGCAATCATCAGTGCGCAAATGTACGCGCAGTCAGAAGTGTTATTCGAGGGACGTACCCTGTGAGTGATGATGTTCTGCCACCTCTTGGCCTCAACAGTAAAATACTTGTTTGTAATTCCGGTCTTCTTGTTGGACCATGTGATCTTCTCTCTATTCTCCTCAACCACCAGTTGTGAAACTAACCACACTTCATTTCCACAAACATGATTCGCATCCATAGCCTCCACGAGATGGTCTGGTAGTCCGTAAAGGGCATTAATCACCTCAGCCCCGATTGGCACCATTTTTCCCTGAATTTTGATCTCAAGGTTAGGCTCCGTCAACCTCACCCACTTTAGGTTTTCATAGAACTCCCTCGCCCAATCTTTATTGGCTTTGCAAGGAGCTGGGGCAAAACAATTCCAGCCTATACGCATTAGTCGGTCATAAAATTCTAGGAGATGCTCCGCCACATTGGTCATGTCCATACCCCTCTCCCTCAACAGCTTCTTATCTCTCAAGTTGGCATAATAATGGTTCTCACAATCCTTTGACATGAACTGAACACTGTCATAGTCAGTTGTTTGCTCATCATCGACAAGACCATAAGCTCGGGCAAGATTTTAATTGGATTTTGATCCATTTTCTCCAAATATACCTGCATTGATCAAATTCTAGTCAGTTCAGTGATGGTGTCATATATATTATGTTATTATGTGCATAACGAGCTAAAGAAACCAGTAAAAATCGACCCGAGTCGACCAGTGCAAAGCTACTATTTTTAGTTATTTCTGTTTTGTTTTCGCTTTGCCAGAATAAGTGTCGCTAAAGCAAACCCGCTCCAGTGAGGAATTTTTCCATTTTCATGAAATAATCTATTTTCCTGTCTGTTTGCTTCGGCGAAATATTCTTGCTCCTCAAAGGACTCGCTTCAGCGAAACCTATCCGTCGAAATGAGGTCATTATCTCTGACCAACCCAGATGAAATCCAAGGGGTTTTACCCTCTTTTTGGCCCAACAAATTCTTCCCTTGCTTTTTACGTGAGAATCTATGATGTATAGACTCTTATTACACTCAAATTTCACCCGATCTATGGATCTACCCCCACCACACTAACCACCCAAAATTTCAAAGATTTCATGAAATTTCTCAACCCCCTAGTATGTTTCTACTTGATTTTATGATGCAAATCGTACGTGGTGCAAGGATGTGATATTTACCGAGAAAGGGCGCTTGAGTTGTTGAGTGTTATAAGAAATCTTCCTTGTGCCTCAATGTGCGAACCACCTTTTGAGTTTGGCTCTGGTGTGTGGAAAGAGTGGAAGATAGTCGGTGCGGGGAACTAATTTTGTGTGAGAGTTGGTGAAATCATGGGGGTAGGTTTTGTCAGAAGTGGTTGGCGGTGTGTTTTGGGGAAATTTTAGTGTAATTTAGAGTGTAGAAGTTGATGGGGAGTGTGATACAAGTGGGGGAAACCGATCGGGTAATTAGAACTCTTAAAATTTGCAATTTCTACCTCAGCATAATGCCTTACACACCAGCGTGTGCGCGGAGGAAGATTCTTTAGCCATCCCTAAGAGTTGACCTTTCCCTAATTGACTTGCGTGTGCGCGCATGCGCTCCTGCGCACAATTCTTCCGTCATTGCGTGGTTCCCGGATTGAAATCTACCGCGTGTGCAATGTCTTCTGAAACAAATTATCCCTTGATGAGTAATTTTTGTTCCACCAGCTTGAATAAAAATCTACCTTTCGAGTCGTATATAACTCTTGTAAATCGTCAGGACCCCTCCCATCTTTTAGACTATGTGTTACCTGCCAGAGATTAAATTAATGAGCCCGCATGGATAGAAGATGTTATGAATTTTGTAGTACATAAATTGAATAACTTGGTGTGATGTACGATAGGGTGATCGATGGCATGGCATTATACCATGACTCCTTACAACTGAAATTCTCCAAACTAATAGTTATTTCCATAAGAGTGTGATTATACTAAGAGGTGCCATCGACTAGTCTGAGTTGTTTGTAATGAGAAATTATGCTATAAATCAGAGTTGGTGACACGGAGTCCTAGTTATGTTGCATGACATTATTTTTAGTCATGATTGAGCATGATTGATAAAGAACCCCGTGTGGGACCAGTTCTCAAACCCTTCATACTTTATAAACTACTTCCCACTTATTCATATTCTAGGACGAACGTTTGTTAAATTGGTATTTGATGTAATGACCTATCCGATCATTATGAATGTTCTGTCTGATTTCCTATCATATCCTTCATCCGGGCACTCGCCGATGACTATTACATGTGAAAATTGTGAGTAAAGTAACTCTTATATTTCAAAAGGAAGATTTATTAATTTGAATAATTACTGAGAGATTATTTCCGCTCCAGCGAGCTGGTATCACCCCAGTGGGGCCGCGCCAGTGAAAGCTTTATCCGCACCAACGAAAGAGTTAAGTCCGCTTCTGTGAAATATTTTTCTCCTCTACACTGAGGTGAGGTGTCTAGTATCTGCGCTTTAGCGATCATCTTTTTACGCTAAAGCATGTTCGCGCCTGTGAAGTCGGGTTGGTAGGGGCGGAATCACTATCTGTCTAGACTGATTTAATGCCCTAAAACGTCTCACTTTCCAAAATTGTGGTATCTCAAAACGGGGGCTGGTATCGTGAGTATTTCCTGATGATTTTACCTAAATCCTCCATGGGAGGTAATGTTTCCATTCCCTTTTGATTTCATTTCATGTTCTTAGTCTTGGGATAGAGTATAACTTGGGGAAAATGGAAGTATAAAATATATGGTAGATTGGAAACAATTGTATCTTAATTAAAGGGTGTAAAATTGAATTGGTTAATCTTGTAATTGTGAATAGGCTTTAGAATTGATGAAATGACCATGTTGAGGAATTTAATTTTATTATGAAAACCTTTTTCTTATTAGGGAAAACCTAGGAATTGTAAAATTGAGGCTTTTATCAAATCATGAAATTAAGGGTCTAATTAAGATTGTTTTTCAAATAAACTTAGGGATATAACTAGTAAGCATGTTTTGAAGCCTTTTTAGTAATAAAGTTTTGATTTTGACACCGTGAGCCTAGGGTGGATTTAGATGTCATATGTGTGTTTAAGGTCTAAGTCATTGTATGTGCTTGATTTGATATTAACGCGTAGAACATTTGTGTTCGACTATGGTTACCTACGAGGCATCTCAAAGAGTCAAGACGCGCGTAGAGGGTCGACCGTTCGTGGCTCCTGCTTGGGTATGAGGTAGGCTACAATTTACTTTCACTAGACTCTAATAGTACGTAAATAGTTATAAATATTTAGTGGTATTGGACATGTTTGGGGTACCATTCAAATGGTTGTGATGAACATTTGAGTGGGTACCGGTGTTGAACTGTGATGATGGGTGATATGGGGAATCAACCTTAAGTTGGTTCCTACTGCTGATTGATTGGGCTTGTCACCATTATGTGGCCTCGTCGCCATATTTTCCAATGATATGTTCATTCATCACACATACTTTCGATATGATATCCTGATTTGTATTTAGTTGATATGTCGTTGAATTCTTGAAAGAATGTGATATTCATCTCCATACTTGGTTGTATATCATTATATCATGATTCTTGTCTTGTATTGTCATTTGCATTCATACACTTATGGTTATGTTGATATTGGAGTGGTATGAAATATGTTGTGGGCCCAAGAGGCCATAGAGGTAAGAATGACTATGAGATTATGGCAACATTGACATGATGATACACGAGGGTACGTGTTGCACGCCTGCAATAAGTTATTATAACAAGGGTTGGGCTCCATTGAGCGAGTATTTCGGAAGGTATATGGACTTTGCGGGTCCCCCAGGAGTGTGCATCTCATAAAATTTGAGCGCTTGTATATGGAAAAATAAAGGTACCTGGCATATGCATCGTATTTATATCATATATACAACATTGTATTAATTTCTATTTGTAAATTAAGTGTAGACTGGTACTTGCTAAACTTGGTTGAGTGTTGTGATGCAATGAACTGTTGGATTGTTTCCCTTAAATTGTGTCATTGCCATGTGGGCTTGTCCAGTCATGTGTTTAGCCATGTAATTAAAACTTGTGAGTCTAAGAAGTTGTTGTCAAGTTATTATTGGTAATCTGTGATGCTTGTCCTGATTTAGGGTTGCTAAGTACCTATATGTGTCCTTATGGTCAATAATTCACTTAGCAACGGGTCTTGTGGAAGATTGTTGGCATGGTTCTCAAAGTATTATGGTGTAGTCTTGTTTTATGTCTCCTATGTGTGGAACTGTTGATATGTTTTATGTGTGTGGAACTTTTCTGGATAATAGAGGGTAAAGTAAAGGTAATCACTTAGGATTTATGAAGAGAGTCAAATGAAATAAAGGATGTCTTGCATGTAATTGCATTTTGTCGTACACGAGAGTAGAGACTAGGGATAATGAGTGTTAACAAAGTGTCTTCAATTGTAGAGTATTAGGGTAGAATGTTCAAGGTAGCGGCTTAAACAAGTGGGTGATAACTTAACGAATGTGTTTTTTAACGGACGGGTAAAGTCCAAGTTAAGATTGGGATTCATGAACCTTAATGAGGATTGATAATTCTCTGACTAATGAACTTCCATGAACTTGTGTGAGTTGAGGGTTATATGGTTGGTTAGTCTTATATGTTGTGTGAGGATTACGTGTTTTCAGGAAACTTTTACTTAAATATAGTGACTAGGTGATGTTAGAACTAATTAATGAGCAATGTGACCAATTTGACGTATAGAACTGTTAGTGTAGGTTTATGTGGTGTCAACTTGGTATTTATCTCTTTTTGCGTGTCTTCCGTCATTATCGACCTATGATTCTTACAGAGGTACGTTTTGTACTCATGCTACGCTTGCTGCATCTTTTACGTAGATACATGTACTCGGTCTAGGAGCACGGGAAGTTGAGGCAGACTATCCATTCTGGTGGCCTTAGTTTCTATCACATTAGACTGCCCTCTTCATTTGGAGCAGTGTTGTTGTACTTTTCAATCATTCATTGTATCTTAGAGTTCTTGTATAAGTTAGACTAGATTTTGTGAAAGAAGGTTGTTGTAAGGGTCGGTTATTAAAGATGATTTAATGAAAACTATTTTTTATTGTATTTTGTGCTCTTCTGCATTTTCTTAACCTTCTTAAAGATTGTTTTCGCGAATTGGATCGCCTACAGGGGAGATTGTGTAGGTGCTCCCACGATGTCGTAATTTGGTTCGTGATATTATAAGCCGATGTGAGTTCACTTCTCTCAATAGTCTCCCGTGTTTCTCTTTAAGAATCGGTTCCTTTAAGAAGTTCTCCTTATGTTGCGACTGTTTTACTAGTTCTTTCGGAGATCTATTTGGACTTCTGGTTGTTCTCCATCTTCCTTCAGTTATTCTTGACTTTATTGTCTCTTAGTACATTATTTATCAATCATCGAAACATCATTTGAGCTCTGAACCATTTTGAGACAACGGTATTTTAATAATTTCCTCCCTTTTGATGATGACAAACCCATACAAGCTTCATATTTCTTCATGTTCCACTAACCAACTCCGTTAATCTTCTTTAGCTCTTGATCATGTCTTCCCCCTTGGGCATAGCTCATATGTTTATAATCTTCCCTCTTAGAATTAGTTCCACGTTGTTCAACACTTACAGCTTTATGTCAATATAACTAGGTTCAATACATAAGGTTTGTAAGCTTGCAAGCAGTTCACCTTCGATTTCAGCAAGGTTTGTAAGCTTGCTGAGTCGGCAGCTAGGACTAACCTTTTATTCATTGCAGCCCAGTATATGGCTAGGTTTCTTGACTAAGTAAGACATGTAGGCTCACTTAATCATGCTAGGAACTTACCTTCCTCTATTTGCAACCCTTTAGATGACTAGGTTTAAAGAACCTGAACATTATGTATTTTCAAAAAAAACTCTCTCATATGTCCTTTTCCAAAATATTTGTTATATATGTGCTTTTCAAAAAAACATTATTTCGTATGTCTCCTTCAAAATATCTCTTCATGAAAAGAATAGAGTCCAGGTTCTTCCAACTTCATCAGAACAACTTCTTTTAACTTCCCCCTGTATCCAGTGATTTCTAAGTAGGACTAATTTCTTCTATAAATAAGAACTAGCCTCTTTACAATGCATCCTAAGTAGCAACCGGATATATGCAACTTTCTTTATCTTCTCATTATTGATCACTTTCTTTCTTTGTGTTCTTCTTTCTTCAAAGCATGCTTGATTCTTTACATTGTTTGTGCTTGATATATTTGAGTGGAACATGAACTGTATGAATATGAACTGAATCTTCCCCTATTTTGCATCATCAAAAAGCAAATGTATTAACAAGATCAAGTGCATTATCAATATCAAATTCATGGCCACTAGGGCTACATTATTATTAACATAATCAAGTGCTCAAATTAAATTGTCTAGTTAGAATCTTTTGAGAATTTTCGCATGCACCACATTAAATCGACACAAACCAAAAGATTGCTACATATCATTATAATACTGTCAGGGATAGTATATGAAAATCAGATTGGTATGTAGAAGGATTAAGTTTTGGTTTTGGCTAGGAAGGGATAGGGAACCAATTCTCTGCTTCAACTCAATTAGTTTTTATGAGTCCCTATAGTTTTGTCAAGGTGAGTACTGGTATTAACTTGAACTCATTTTCTGCATATTCTCATCCTTCAAGATCATGCATTCCCCCTCTCAACTATCCTCTTCTGCTTCTTTCTTTACACCTATTGATTCTTGTAGAAGTTAGCCTTGCTTCATCACATTTTTTATTGTAACTTCACTATTGTCAATTCCTTTAGTCATCAGCAACTAAGGAAACAGATTCCTTAATAATATCATATTCCTTTGTCTTCTTTTTCAGAATTTCCCTATATCATTCTCTATGAATCACTGTTTATGTTCTTTTATAACGAATATTTCATATTTTAGCATAAGTGAGCCTTTGGGAGACTTATATTGGTGATCTTCAGAGGTATGTTAAGGTGTTTGCAAATCAGTATACATTTAATTGCAAAAATTGGAGGGAATTTATAATTTTGGGTATTTGGTTAAGGGTCAATGATTTATGAATTGACTCAAGTTTATTTTTAATCAGGTTAGAGACTATAATACTGGCTTGGGTAGCTTAGCAGTATAGAAATATTTATGCATCTTTCTATTGGAAGGGGATGCATACCTGATAATCATAAGAATCAGGTTGTTTGATTAGTTTTCTCATTATATATGTCATCTGAACTCAATTGATCATGTCATGAGTTCTTACCAATCAAGGTATAAGACTGAATTAGATATTTTTCAACTTAGATTTGTCTTAAACACTTCCCTTCATAGCTAAAGTTGTGGAAATCTATTTTCCTCCGTTCATCTTTCAATTTAGCTCCTCCAAGCCGCTTTTACTAGAAGGTCTATTTTTCTCTTGCTTCTTCAATACCCTGTTCATTCATTCCTCTATTGAACTATACCCCTATAATTCTTTCTTTGGTTGAGGTAACAGTTTTACTACTGCTCCTCCAAGCTGTCCTTCTACAGTTTCTTCCTTCTTCAATCTTGTATGCCCTATTCTTCTGATATAGTCAGGGCTTCTTCTTGTTTTAGTTTGTCATGTACTTTAGATCAACCACACATGTTTTTGTATTCTCTCACCTGAGCTTGTTCAATCTATATTAATGGTTGTTTTATGCCAAATATTCTTGGGTCCCTTTATTTTTGAAAGAAGGTGAGTTGAATATCCTTTAGTTGATTTTAGAATGTTTGCACTTTTCTGTACAGAACAAGGTTATTTTTTCTTTTCAGGATGCTGCCTGCTTCTTTGGGTCACTTTTACCTTGGCCATACATATGTCATCAAGGTGCTTTGTGTCTTCATAGTGAGTGCATACATGGTTTGTATAAGATGGAGACATTCAAGGTCATGGCAGTGTATGGAGTTTGGTCTTTTTGTACTCCAGGCTCAGTCAACTTCTGATGATGTCTTCAGGTGTTGAGACTTGAGACCTCTGTTTTAGAGAATCTGTTATAGTGTAGTCTCCCTACTTCTTCATACTTAGCTCTTTTTAGTTTCTTCTACAATTGTTTTTAGCCATTTTATGACACTAATCAATTTAAATTGCATCAAGGAATGCCTAGCAACAGGTTGGTATCCACATCTAGGGTGCTGAATTTAGCCTTGATCACAGGAGATATTGGATTCAAACCCAACAAGGGCTTGAAGTGGAGGAAAGACAGCAGTTTCACAATGACAACTCCAATAGAAAAGTGTTATGCATAGAGTCCAAATAAGATCAAAGACTATTGGAGTTCAAACAAGATCAAAAATGAAAAATCTCCAAAGAAGAAGTCGTCTTAGATTTCTATGTTTACGCTAGCTATTTTTGGTGAAACTTGGTCATGTAAGCAAACAATGTAGGTTGATAGTTTTGTTGAGAGTTGGTAATATTGTCCAGTTATTTTGCGTATGACAATGACAACTGATGTTCCTTAATTTGTATATGACAATGTCCAGATTTACTTGAATGATACTTGGTGTTTTTGGTCATATTTTACGTTGAATGGTGTTTGGAGTTTTCTATCCAGTTTTTTGTCATATTTTGGTACTTTTGTGTACTTGGTGTTTTGTTCAGATTTGCATTGAATGGAACTTGTTTTTGTCCAGATTTCGCACCATTCAATTTTTATTTTTTTTGCACATTTTGCTTTGTTATATTAGGTGTTCTGTCCAGATTTTATTGTTGTCCATTTATGAATTTTTTAACAAATTAAATAGTATAAATGTTACTTAACAATAATGAAATACATTGAACAAAATTATCTTAATCATATTCAAACAAAAATAAGATTGCATTGCTAATCATCATGACCACTAATTAGTACATAAATAGAAGAACTTCAACCTAATTAATACTACTTTAACCAGCCAAGATAAAATATCAAATTAAATAGCACACATTACATAGGCAAATCTTTAATGTTCTTGACCATTTCAACTCTCGCTCATATCTATTCTTCGTCTTCAACAAATCTCAAATAACAACATTAACTTGCTACGAAAATGGTGGTTCATACCACTCGAGAAATTTACAAGAACATCGACCTCTCATAAAAAGTGAACAAAATTAATTGACAAACCCAGCCAAATTAGACGCAAATTAAACAAACTCAACAAAGTTTTTCGAGAATTGACATACCAACAACATAAATTACATACTTTGTAGTTAATCTCCTTCCCGGATTATCATCGGACCATAAAATTCTCACCACCGCCGAAAATCCACATCTACAAACTTTATTCATGACTACAATTGAGATAGAAATAACCAAGAATACTAAGAAATTTAGCAATTAGATAAGAAGATGAAGAAAAATCTTGAATTTGAAGTTGTGGAGTATTTTAATGAATGAGGGTTTAAATAAAGGTAAAAGGACTTCATAGCCGTTGAAATAAGGAAAAGAATAAAGGGAAATGTAAAAATGATTTTTTCACCGTTTCTGTGTTGATATGGAAGCTCTCACGTGCGTGGACGTATTTGAACACACTTATTGTGGCATGTGACAGCTCGGGGGTGTATTAAAATCCACTTAACCAAACTTAGGAATATTTTGAAGACTAGCCATAATTTAACGACTAAAGTTACCATTCATTTAGAAGTGTTTTAACCACTTCACTCTTTATTTAATAAAACTCTTCTCCAAATTTTCGTCAAAACAACAACCAAAATAGCCGGTCAATAGGTGGGCGGAAAGGAAAAGATACTCTTATTTTGTAGTTTCAATTTAAAATGACAATGACAAATGAGTAGTAGGACGGCCTTTTACTTGGAAAAAACAAAAAAATCAATTCACAAAAATACAAGAGTATGAATCTTTGTACAATCTTATATAAACAACCGAATGGATTGCTTGTTAATGTACCAACAATTTTCCAAAATTTATAATTAACCCCTTAACATTCTTTTTTTCTAATTACTTACATTCGAACTAGGTATACATATGGGCGAAAAAATTAAACATCATTAATATAAAACCACGCATGTTTTGATTTCACCTTTGCTAATGATAGAAGAGTGCATATAGAATCACATACCTCGTGTTTTCATGTATGTAGAGTCTCATATATTCATGTGTCAAAATTCACGATATTAATCTACTTTCATTGATTTTACTTTCTCCGTCCCAAAAAGATTGACCGACTTTCACTATTAATTTGTCCCAAAAATTGGCTCCTTCTATATTAAAAAACAATTTAACTTTATGAGTGTTAAACTAAGCAATATACCCGTGATATACACTCAATATACAGAAGTGTATATCACGGGAAAATGGTATTGACAGTGGGCTTCACCATCTCAAGAAGGGCATCACCTCATCTTCATAAAGGGCTTCAGCCTCATCACAAGTGTATGCTGTTGTATATATGGAATGTATATTATTGGTATATTGTAGTGTAAAGGTTACCTAAATTAGTATTATACACTTACCATAATTGTATAGTTAGAATTATGGTAGAATAAGGTTTTAGGAGTAGAATAGGAATATGATTCTCCTATTTTGTAACTTGTATAAATACCTTTTAATTAATGAAAATAATGAAGGGGATTATTTCTTTCATGGTATCAAGAGACTAGGTCTAACAAAATTTTCTCTCCCAAAATTTTGTACACCTCGGCCAAAACCCCCCCCTCGGGTTTTCTCTTCCCAAATTCGTCTTCCGCTCTCAAAATCTCTCTTACTATTCCCAAATTTCCCCTCCTTTGTTCTTTCAATATGTCTAAGAACAATTTTCATCCTGCCCTCATGGTTTCTAACGTCAAGAACAGTATCCCTATTGTGCTTGAGATGGAAAACGTCCAATATGCGACGTGGGCAGAATTGTTTAAAATTCACGCTATCTCCCATCAAGTTATCCATCACATAATTCCTCCCGCTACACCTCTTCCCGCGGAGGATCCTCAGTTATGGATTACTCTTGATGCTACCGTCCTCCAGTGGATCTATTCCACTATTTCGGTTGACCTCTTATAGACGATTATTGAGCCGGATACCACAACTATAGCTACCTGGAATAGATTGCGTGACATATTCCAAGATAACTAACATTCACGTGTTGTCACACTTGAGCAGGAATTCTCTCTAGTTCGCATGGAAGAATTTCCGAACGTGTCGGCATATTGCAAGAAACTCAAGGAGTTGGCGGACCAACTCCGTAACAGTTGGCGCACCTATAACAAATAATCGTCTGGTTCTACAACTGGTTGCCGGTCTTTCCGAGGATTATAACGGCATTGGGACTCTCCTTCGTCAAAGAAACCCACTTCCCATTTTTTATTAAGCCCGCTCCATGCTTATTTTGGAAGAAGCCGGTTTGGCGAAAAAGGCGGCTACCGGAGCAAGCACCGTCGTCCTAATGACATCCTCCACAAATTCTTCGGGTTTTGTTGATAATTCGGGCCAAAACCGTACCCATGGTGGCGGCAAAAATAATCACAAGAATAATAACAAAAACCGGGGGGGCAAACGCGGCGGTTCCAGTAGTGGTTCGGGTGGTCAGCAGGTCGGCAGTGGGCCCCGTCCAGTCAACGGTGGCCCCCTCCCTACTGGTCCCAGCAGTAGGGCCCATGGCAGTGGGGCTGGGCCAATGGGCCGTGGGCCAACAACCCCTATTTTCCGATTCTTTGGATCCGATGCTTGATGGTGGCGATCAATTCAGGCCCAACAATCAGGAGGCACGGCCCACTGCCCACTGGCCCAGTAACGCCAGTTCCAGCAGCTTCGGCCTAATCCAGCAAATTCCAGGAATACTTGGGCCCCGACCTCCACAAGCTCACCACGCAGCAGGCCCCACTCAGATAGATATTGAGGCTGCGATGCACATATTGGGGTTCACTCAATAGGACCCAAATTGGTATATGGACACCGGTGCCACTACCCACATGACTTCTGATTCAGGTACTCTCTCATCTTATTCCAATTTGAGCAACCCTCGGGGTATAATTGTTGGTAATGGCAACTCTATTCCAATTCAGGGTTATGGTCAGAAAACGTTGTCTCCCCCCAATCCACGCCTTATCTTGAAAAATACTTTACATGCCCCCAAATTGATTAAAAATTTAGTGTCTGTCTAAAAGTTTACCACTGACAATTCCGTTATCGTTGAATTTGATCCGTTTGGGTTCTTTGTGACGGATTTCAAGACGGGGAGTCATCTCATGAAGTGTGATAGTAGGGGGATCTTTATCCTATCACGCCCGGTTTCAGTCCATCGAGTCAAGCTTTGCCTCAGCCTTTGCAGCCATTTCTTCTTTCTTGTGGCATGCTCGCCTTGGTCATCCGGGATCCTCTATATTATCAGTTTTAGATAAAAATAGTTTTATTTCTTGTAAGGGTACAAGTCGTACTCCAATTTGTCAATCTTGTTCGTTAGGAAAAATTGTTAAGTTGTCATTTGTCGACTCAAATTCTCATACTTCAATGCCATTTGATATTATTCATAGCGACCTATGGACGTCTCCTGTTCTTAGTTCGTTGGGTCATCGATATTATGTTCTCTTTTTAGATGATTATTCTAAATTTTTGTGGATGTTTCCAATTGCAAATAAATCTCAAGTGTTTTTAGTCTTCATAAAATTTAGAGCGTTCATTCGTACCCAATTCGAAAGAGAAATTAAAAATATTCAATGTGATAATGGGAAAGAGTATGACAATAGGGAGTTTCGGGAGTTCTGTGTTAGTAATGGGATCAATTTTCATTTTTCGTGTCCTCATACATCTTCACAAAATGGGAAAGCCGAACGCAAAATTCGTTCCATAAATAACATTGTCTGAACTATCTTAATTCATGCTTCCATACCCCCATATTGACATCATGCTCTACAAATGGCCACATATCTCCTAAACATAATTCCTTCCAAAGGTCTGACATATTCTTCCCCCCTCCAAATCCTATATAATAAGAACCCTTCTTATTCTCATCTTCGGGTTTTTGGGTGCTTGTGTTATCCGTTATTCCCATCTACCACAATTAACAAACTTCAAGCTCGGTCTACTCCGTGTCTGTTTTTGGGTTATCCGTCTAATCATCGTGGTTAAAAATGTTTTGATTTATCCTCCAAGAAAATCATAATTAATCGCCATGTCATTTTTTATGAAACACAATTTCCTTTTGCGAAAGTTCATACTCCCGAGCCTAGTTCGTATAATTTTTTGGATGATCAAATATCCCCGTATATTATTCGGCATTTTTCGAACAACTCCTCACCCAAAATTCTCCAGCGGGCCCACTGCCCACTGGTCCCATTGGCCCGTCTCGGTCAACACTGCCTAGTCTTCTCACTGGGCCAGTTTCGGTGATTGGGCCAGTCCAGCCCAACACTGGAACTGGTCCAGTTCCTATTATTATTTCCGACACTGTGACTACTTCCAGAATTGGGCCAGCAGGCAGTGGGCCTGCTGGCCAGTCCGTCCCGAGCCAAGCAAATTCCCAAAATCCACTCCACACTTCCTCGAGTCATAGACCGGTCACTCGGAGTTAGCGGGGTATTTTTACACCAAAAATACAATTTAATTTACATTCTGATGTCTCTAAATCCCCCTTGCCCCTTAATCCCGTGTCTGCCTTAAACGACCCAAATTGGAAAATTTCTATGACTGATGAATATAATGCTCTTATTGATAATAAGACATGGGTGTTGGTGCACCCTCCATCTGTTATTAATATTATCAGGTCTATGTGGATTTTTGCTCATAAGGAGAATTCAGATGGGTCTTTTGCTCGACATAAGGCGCACCTTGTGGGTGATGGTAAGACTCAGCATATTGGGATAGATTGTGGGGAGACGTTTAGTCCGGTGGTCAAGCCGTCTACCATTCGCATTGTACTTAGCCTGGCTCTTTCGAAGGCATGGCCTATTCATCAGTTAGATGTCAAGAATGCTTTCCTACATAGTGATCTCAAGGAAACAATATATATGCATCAGCCGTTGGGGTTCAGGGATCTCCACCATCCTCATCATGTCTGTTTGTTGAAGAAGTCCCTGTATGGGCTTAAGCAGTCACCACGGGCCTGGTATACGAGGTTTGCTGACTATGTTTCGACAATTGGGTTCACTCACAGCAGGTCAGATAATTCCTTGTTCATCTATAGTCATGGTTCGTCCTTGGCCTATATTCTGTTGTATGTGGATGATATCATTTTGACGGCCTCTTCCGATGCCTTACGCCAGTCTATCATGACCATGCTCAGCTCTGAGTTTGCTATGAAAGACTTAGGGCCCTTGAGTTATTTTTTGGGGATTGCAGTCAAGCATCATTCAGATGGTTTGTTCTTGTCTCAATGAAAGTATGCAGCTAAGATCATCGAAAGGGCTGGGATGTCATCATGTATGTCCACTTCCACTCCAGTTGATACTAAGCCCAAGCTTGGTGCCGCGGTCGGCGTCCCTTACGAGGATCCGACCCGCTATCGCAGTCTTGCAGGGGACCTTCAGTATCTTAATTTTACTAGACCGGATATTATGTATGATGTTCAGCAGGTGTGTTTATTTATGCATGATCCTAGAGTTGAGCACATGAATGCAATCAAACGCATCATTCGGTATATTCAGGGTACACTGGACTATGGGTTGCATTTGTATCCTTCATCGACATCCACACTTGTCTCATACACAGATGCGGATTGGAGTGGTTGTCCGGACACCAGACGGTCTACGTCTGGCTATTGTATGTTCCTTGGCAACAACTTGGTCTCCTGGTCTGCGAAGCGTCAGGCGACTCTATCCTGCTCAAGTACCGAGGCGGAATATCGAGGGGTAGCTAATATGGTCTCAAAATCATGTTGGTTACGTAACTTGCTTTTAGAGCTTCATTGTCCCATTCAAAAGGCAACATTAGTATATTGTGATAATGTTAGTGCCATGTACCTGTCAGGTAATCCGGTTCAACACCAACGCACTAAGCATATCAAAATTGACATTCACTTTGTCCGTGAAAAGGTTGCTCGGGGACAAGTACGCATTTGTCATATCCCGTCAAGATATCAAGTTGCAGATATCTTTACAAAGGGTCTTCCCTCGGTACTCTTTGAAGATTTTAGGGACAGTCTCAGCGTTCGAAGACCGCCCGCTATGACTACGGGTGTGTGTTAAACTAAGCAATATACCCATGATATACACTCAATATACAGAAGTGTATATCACGGGAAAATGGTATTGACAGTGGGCTTCAGCCCATCTCGAAGGGCATCACCATCTCGAGCGATGGCTTGACCCATCACGCGAAGCGATGTTATATATATGGAATGTATATTATTGGTATATTATAGTGTAAAGGTTACCTAAATTAGGATTATACACTTACCATAATTGTATAGTTAGAATTTTGGTAGAATAAGGTTTTAGGAATAGAATAGGAATAGGATTCTCCTATTTTGTAACTTGTATAAATACCTTTCCATTAATGAAAATAATGAAGGGGATTATTTCTTTCAATGAGATCATTTACATTCACACAAATATCTAAGATTTATTTTGGACCACATATTTCAAAAGTTTTTTTATTTCTTAAACTTTGTGTCAAGTCAAACTAAGTCAATCTTTTTATGACGGATGGAGTAATAAAGATGGCATGAATATAACTAATATAAAATGACTTTGTAGTCTAGCGAACGCCAAAACTTGTAGGTGTCTAAGCAAACCTAGTGCCACTAAATATATTCACTTTTTTACATACGATGGTCGGTATTCATGGTGATATGTACTAATATATCACCGTACGATAAGAGCATAATTGTTAGAATACCTCACAACCCATGGTGATATGTACTAATATCCTTTCCGGAATTTCAGTACAGAATTCTATTTCATTCTATCCTTTTTTTTTAATAAAATCATATCATCGCAGAGTATCTCAGACAGTATAGGATTATTAGCCAAGTTCTATTCTTGAAGAACTTCAGAAAAGTTATAAGGTGGATCAATTCTTGGTTTGATTCTGAAAGGAAATTTGTCCTATCCGGCCATTATTGAATCCGCGTGGCCACCAATGTCACTTCACTCTGACATTTTTGCTTTTCCCTTTGAATTAGTGTCCTCCTTCTTGGATTTGTGTTTTTGTTGGATTGCCTCTATTAGGCTGTCAAACAGATCTTCTGTTGTTGGATGGTAAGTATAATCATCCAATGGTTGTGATTCACCCTCTAGACAAGCATATTGGTTGTCATCAGGGACATCTCTCATGGATGCGGTGGATGTCTCGGAATAGGGACTATCATCCACCTTTGCCTTAAATTTTTTTATCAAATTCACCTTTACCTTATCAAGATATTCTGACATCAGATCCTCGTCTGATTCTTGGGGATTTTGGACTTTAATAGTTTTTTCCAATTTGGAAAAGAAAGATGATTCATCTTCTTTAGTCTTTTTCTCCATATGATGGATATTTTTAAGACTTAACTAGTGAAGATATATCACCTTCTAATTGCCATACATAATGACGAGTTTTGTCTTCTGGATCTTTATCTAATAATTTGGACCAGAACTGACAAAGGAATTTCCTTTTGAGACATATAATGCCTTGCTGATTCCTTCCTGCTTCTGGAATCCATTTCCATATCCAAGGAATTCTTGCCTGTATGAAGAAATATAATGAAGCAGATCATTCAAAATAATCAGAGGGATTTTTTGGGGTAACACATGGTGTTACTTGAACCTATTCTTTGTAGAAAGTCATATAAGGCTCTTGTAAGACCTGAATTTCAGGTCCAATGACACTCCACCACGGGAATATCCATCCTGGAAGTAATAAACCATTCTGGCTGCTTTCAAAAATCTCAAGATTAATATTAATCCACCAGGAATGACCATATTTTTTATTTTCATAGTAGAAAACATGAGTGAAAGCATTGATATAATCATAGTAATTAAACACCATCTTAATGGTCATTCGAGGAATTATAAATTCCTTTGATCTGAATGGGCTAATTCCCCACTCATAAGGAGATATAATCTTCTTAAGATAGAATTTTGAAAAATTCCTTTCTGCTCCAGGCTTATTATCCGGGAACGATGTGATACGATGTGATCTCAGCAGTGCTAGTCGCAATAAGGATATATTCATAATACATCATATTCTTTCCTTCTAGGAAAGGATTGTAGAAATTTTCTACATATCGATTCATTAGAATCCAATGATCATTGAGATAATTTTTATCTGCATGATGTAGGTAGAGAATTGTCTCTTCATGACCCTTGACCAAATATTGGTCTCTGTTTTCTTTCTCCGGTTGTTGGCTACTAGAAGAGCCTTCTTTGTCCACGAGTATTACTCTTGAAATATTGGAAATATTATTTCCAATGGAACTAGATTTTCCAGAGCCTCTTCCCGAGCCTCTACCTCTTCCTCTGCCTCTATCCCTATTAGGAGTAGGTGGTGTCAATTCTGGAATCATCTTATCCCTGCAAATATTCACGAGTAAGAAAGTCAGGGAGTGAATTATCTTCTCCTTTAAGATATTGAATTTCAAAATCAAATGGGGCTAAATGTGCCTGCCATCTTGCAAACATTTGTTTGGACACATCACGTGTGAAATCTTTCTGAAACATGAATTCGGCTGCATTGCAGTATGTTCTTATTAAGAACTTTGTGTTATAAAGATCATCCTAGAATTTCAGGACGCACTTAACTATTGCAAGAATTTCTTTAGCTATAGTAGCATAATTCTTTTAACTATTAGTCCATTTTCCTGAATGATACCGAACAAGAGATTATTGTTTGGTTTGGGGATTTATTTGTTTAAGTATCCCACCATAATCGATGTCTGAAGCATCAGTCTCAATAATCTTCCCCCAATTCGGGTTAACAAGCATAAGGCATGACAAAGCTTGTACATTCTTCTTAATATTTTGTACCGCTTCTGTGTGGGCATTTGTCCACGGAGTGGCAGTTTTTTTTAACCTATCATATAAGATGGCTGCATCCACAGATAAATTCTTATAATAAGGAGAAATACAGTTTAGACTTCCTAAAACCTTTGTAATTGGGTTTTATCAAAAATTTCATTAGGTAATTTAGAAGCAAATTCAATACTCTAGTAATATGATTAATTATCCCTTGTTCAATATTATGACCAAGGAATCGAACTTTTGTTTGGAAAATATTCATTTTGGGTTTTGATATAACCAAACCATTTGAAATAATAATTTTCTTAAAAAACTCAATATGCTTGATATGATCTTGTATGTTTTTTGAAAAGACTAATATGTCATCTATGTAAATAATGATAAAATCACTATATGAAGTAAAAATATCATTTATGACAGGCTGAAATTCTGATGGAGCATTTTTTAGACCAAAAGGCATGCCATTCCATTCATAATGTCTGAATGGGACTGTAAAATCAGTTTTATACCTGTAAGAATCATTGACCTGTATCTGCCAAAAGCCTGATTTTAAATCAAATTTTGAAAATATGTAGACTGGTATAACATGTCAAGTAAATCTTTTTTATTAGGAATTGGATATCTAATCCATTTTAGAACCTTGTTCAAAGATTTATAATTAATAACTAATCTGGGAACTCCTCATTCCTGTTCAGCATGCTTATTAACATAAAACAATATACAACTCTATGGGGAGTTTGAAGGTCTAATTAACCTTTTCTCTATTAGAGATGCAATTTCATTTTTGCAAATCTCTAGATATTCCATATTCATCTGGCAAGGTCTAGCCTTTGTTGGAATATTTTGTTCATGGAACCCTTCTTCATCTGGAAGACTAACCATATGTTTTTTCCTGTTCCAAAAACCAGTAGGTAAATCATTGCAAATAGAAATAAAAAAATCATGCTCTATTCCTTTTATTTTATCCTGTAATTTAGGATTCTGCAACTGGTGTATGATATTATAAGACATTAATTCTTTCTGCAGATAATCAAGATGTTGCTTCTTGTTTTGCACTAGATTAATAAGGCTTACTGTATTTGATACAGGAACCCAGGGAAAAGTGATAGAATTATTCTCAAAGGTACCTGTGAAAACCTTATCGTCAATATGTGTAACAGGCATTAGTCCATTAATAAAAGGTATGCCTAAGATAATATCATGAGCCAAATTTTTTACTAAGACGAAAGTATGTTCTATACACATTCTATCATCGCAAACATGGGCACTTGGTAACTTGTAGGAGACATCTAATTTGCTCCCATCTGCACGACTTACTCTAGGAGTAGTCTTGGTGAAGTACTTGGTAGGGATAAGTCCTTCCCTAATGCAGTTAAGATCTGCCCCGAAATCAATTAATGTAGGGACATGTCTATATATGATACCTCTATTAATTAACAATTTAATACGGGTAATCCATCTTTGGCGGAATACAAATTAATGGCTCTCATAAAGTCTGCCTCATTTGGATTATCTGAGGTAGTTGGTTGGTCGAGTATAGGAGTATAACCTAACTTTATAGGAGTATCAGTAAGAGGAGTATGACTAGCCTGTCCTGATTCCAATAAAGTAACTCTATCATCCAGCGTAGTGTAGTGCTGTCATAGTAGAGTTAGTTCTGTTTTGAGACCATAAATCTTAGTTTTCAGTTCCTGGACTATTAGAGGACTATTAGGACTTCTTTTTTCTATAATTCTTGAAGAACTTCATAAAATTTATAAGGTGGATCAATTCTTGATCTGATTTTGAGAGGAACTTTATCATTTTCCTGAGCTTTAAACAAAGCTTCGATGACCTGTGCTTTCTGAGCTTTGTCCTGAATATTATCCAGTAGGTCACTGACTTTTTCTCCATTAATGACATTTATATTGCAACTGGAGAATTGTGCTTGAAGTTTATAAAACTTATCATTGCTTTCTTCATTATCCTTGATAGCATGACATTTATCTTTTCAAATGCAGGTGCAATGAGCTTCTTTTTCTATAGAGGAGGAGTAAGGATCTTCATAGTTTGAACTCATAATCTCCTCTGAGTCATTAGACTCATCCGATGAGACAACAATTTTCATCAAAGCATCCTTTATGCTTTCATCTATATTAAGATGCTTGATCTTGTCGATCTTCTTCGTTTTACACCTATTGGTGTAATGTCCCTTTTCACCACATGCATAACATGTAGGAGACTTTTTCTCTTTCTTAGGGATATAACCTTTTTTAAATTTCTAGCTCTTTTCTTTGCAACATACTTCATGTAAGAGTCTGATTTGTACTTCTCATAGTACTGTTTTTATGACGTTTAACTGGATTTTTCCTGTTTTTCCCCATTTGGTGAGAGGTTGATCCATCGAATGCGAATTGTTGGCAGTAAATTTCTGATTTTTAAGCTATTTCTGTAATTTCATATCATTGCATATAGCTAATCATTCTTCCATGCATTTGCCTATTAGCTGACCGTAAGAATAAAGATCCCATTAGATCTGAGAATCCCCTGAATCTTTTCTTAAGGTTCTCTTAATCTTTTCAGCAAAAAGAGAGGGAAGGCCATCTATGAATCTGGCTTTCCAGAAATTACTATTGGCTTCTAGGAGGTTTAACACTCGGCTAAGGAAAACATCCTTATACCACTTAAATAAAGTTAAGGTGGGGCACCTATGGTTTTGCAGAAGAGTTCTGATATTATCATAATTGATTGAATAATTTCCTGTAAAGTGATCTAAAATGGTTAGAACGAGAGTAAAAACTGCATAAGGTTGGACCTCATTACCCTCTTGCTTTACAGTGTTATGATTAGAAGCTTTTTGGTTTGGTGTGAGATAATTATCCCACCATGCTTTAAGCTAACTGTGAATCATGCAGTTATCATCTTAATGATGTGAGCATCGGTTTGGTGATTACCTTTGGCTGCTGCAGCATACATGATAATCTTGTGGTAAGTCCTGAAGATTTGACTATCATCGCCACCATCTATGTTCCATTCAACAATTTATGTACCGCTATAAGTGGTAGGCTCATTCTTATAAGCTTGTTCTTCAATTAGAACATCCATGGGTATAGATCGCGAATAGTAGTAATATTGCAAATTAAACTTGGGTTTCCATTTACACTTTCTCATCGCAACAATTTGTGCTTCATTGTCAGACTCAGATAATTTATCTGTACTAATCATCGTAACAGTAGATGTAGAACCATCTTTTGGAGAAATCTTCAACTTACTCTGAAATTGAGAGAGTAGATTTTCAAGGTTTTTTGCTAATGGTTCTGTGGTCTTTTTTGCCAGGGAAATTCCTTCCATTAAAGGAGGAGACTGGATATTTGCTGGAATTTCTAGAGATTTTGGAGGCTGGTCGGTAGCAACATCAATCTTGACTCGTTGGCTCTCTATAAGAGATCTGAGCTTGTCTACCTTGTTATGTAATAAGCTCATTTGTTCACTAATAACCTTAATATGGAAATTGGTATGGTAATGTTGTTTGAACAGGGTGTTGATATGATCAATAATGAGACCATTTTGAAGGGTCTGATGTATTAGCTTCATAAAAGGTTGGGCCTATAAATCATTGTTACTATTGTCCTTTTGTAATTAAAAAGGTTCATCTGGAGGGTATATACTCCTAAGGACTTTTTTGGAATCTAAATGCCATTGTCTTTCAATAACATTGATATTGGGTAGAGCATAGTCTTCGACAAACCATCTAACAAAAGGCTTATAATCCTGCTTGGTTTGTAACTCATCATAAAATTCATCTCTAATGGAACATTGTTCTTTTGTAGTAAAAAAAGGATAGAATGAAATAGAATTCTACACTGAAATTCCAAAAAGGATATTAGTACATATCACCATGGGTTCTGAGGTATTCTAACAATTATGCTCTTGTCGTACGGAGTGCCCTTTCAGTCGTCGCCATGGTTAGGCATAAGACATTTTATGGGCCGTTTTTTATATTGATCTATGTATAACTGTTGAAATATGGTCGGATTAAAATCCCTATTTATGAATAGTACTATGATCCATCCTGGTTGTAGATTTCTTTTGTTTTGTTCTATTCTTTATTATTATTTAAATAATGATCATTTTCAAACCTAGACCCAGGTCTTCATTAAAAAAGGACAATAGTAACAATGATTTACAGGCCCAACCTTTTATGAAGTTAATACATCAGACCCTTCATAATAGTCGTACTATTGATCATATCAACACCATGTTCAAACAACATAACCATACCAATAGCATGTAGGAGACTTTCTCTTTTGTAAAGTAAGTGGTGCAGATAGGAGCAAATTAGATGTCTCCTACAAGTTATCAAGTGCCCATGTTTTCCATGATAGAATGTGTACGGAACATTCTTTCATGGCAAACATGGGCACTTGGTAACTTGTAGGAGACATCTAATTTGCTCCGATCTGCACCACTTATTTAACGAGTAGTCTTGGTAAAGTATTTGGTAGGGATAAGTCCTTCTCTAATGAAGTTAAGATCTGCCCCTGAATCAATCACTGTAGGGACATGTTTGGGTGGTATATACTCCTAAGACTATTGAAGAATCTGTCCAAATGGATAATTAAGAAAAAACTATACAATTATTTTCTGATACTGATACTGAAAGATATCAAAAATTGCATTATAATTTTTTGCATTTCTGGCTCTTTTCTTTGCAACATACTTCCTGTAAGAGTCTGATTTGTACTTCTCATAGTATTGTTTTTTATGAGGTTTAACTAGATTTTTTTCTCTTTTTCCCCATTTGGTGAGAAGTTGGTCCATCGAATGCGAACTGTTGGCAGAATTCTCCTATTTGGATTTTTTCTGTCAATTTCTGCTTTTTAAGTTGTTTATGTAATTTCGTCTTAGTCAAAAATTTGGCTCATGATATTATCTTAAGCATACCTTTTATTAATGGACTAATGCCTCTTACACATATTAATGATAATGTTTTCACAGGTACCTTTGAGAATAATTCTATCACTTTTCCTTGGGTTCCTGCATCAAATACAGTAAGCCTTATTAGTCTTGTGCAAAACAAGAAGAAACATCTAGATTATCTGCAGCAAGCATTAATGTCTTATAATATCATAGACCATTTGCAGAATCCTAAATTACATGATAAAATAAAAGGAATAGAGCATGATTTTTCTATTTCTATTTGCAATGATTTGCCTACTGCTTTTTGGAACAGGAAAAAGCATATAGTTAGTCTTCCATATGAAGAAGGGTTCCATCAACAAAATATTCCAACGAAGGCTAGACCTTGCCAGATGAATATGGAATATCTAGAGATTTGCAAAAAAGAAATTGCAACACTAATAGAGAAAATGTTTATTAGACCTTCAAACTCCCCATGGAGTTGTACATCGTTTTATGTTAATAAGCATGCTGAACAGGAATGAGGACTTCCCAGATTAGTTATTAATTATAAACCTTTGAACAAGGTTCTAAAATGTATTAGATATCCAATTCAAAATAAAAAGGATTTACTTGACAGGTTATACCAGTCTAACATATTTTCAAAATTTGATTTAAAATCAGGCTTTTGGCAGATACACGTCAATGATTCCGATAGGTATAAAACCGTTTTTACAGTCCCATTCGGACATTATGAATGGAATGTCATGCATTTTGGGCTAAAAAATGCTCCAACTGAATTTAAGCATGTCATTAATGATATTTTTACTTCATATAGTGATTTTATCATTGTTTACATAGATGACATATTAGTCTTTTCAAAAAACATATAAGATCATATCAAGCATCTTGAAATTTTTAAAAAAATTATTATTTCAAATGGTTTGGTTATATCAAAATCCAAAATGAATATTTTCCAAAAAAAAATTCGATTCCTTGGTCATATTATTGAACGATAGAAAATTATTCCTATTACTAGGAGTATTGAATTTGCTTTAAATTTTCTAATGAAATTCTTGATAAAACCCAATTACAAAGGTTTTTAGGGAGTCTAAACTATATTTCTCCGTATTATAAGAATTTATCTGTGGATGCAGTCATCTTATATGATAGGTTAAAAAAACTGCCACTCCGTGGACAAATGCCCACACAGAAGAGTTATAAAAAATTAAGAAGAATGTACAAGCTTTGCCATACCTTATGCTTGCTAACCCGAATTGTGGGAAGATTATTGAGATTGATGCTTCAGACATCGGTTATGGTGGGACACTTAAACAAATAAATCCCCAAACCAAACAAGAATATCTAGTTTGATATCATTCAGGAAAATAGACTAATAGTCAAATGAATTATGCTACTATAGCTAAAGAAATTCTCGCTATAGTTAAGTGCGTCCTGAAATTCCAGGATGATCTTTGTAATACAAAGTTCTTAATAAGAACAGACTGCAATGCAGCCAAATTCATGTTTCAGAAAGATTTTAAACGTGATATGTCCAAATAAATGTTTGCAAGATGGCAGGCACATTTAGCCCCATTTGATTTTGAAATTCAATATCTTAATGGAGAAGATAATTCACTCTCTGACTTTCTTACTCGTGAATATTTGCAGCCATAAGATGCGTCCAGAATGGACACCACCTACTCCTAATAGGGGTAGAGGCAGAGGAAGAGGCAGAGGCTAGGGACGAGGCTCTAGCAAATCTAGTTCCACTGGTAATAATATTTCCAATATTCCAAGAGTAATACTTATGGACAAAGAAGGCTCTTCTAGTAGCCAACAACAAGGCTCATATGCCAAAAAACTCCAACAATCGGAGAAAGAAAATAGACACTAATATTTGGTCAAGGGTCATGAAGAGGCACTTCTGTACCTACATCATGAAGATAAAAATTATCTAAATGATCCTTGGATTCTAATGAATCGATATGTAGAAAATTTCTACAATCCTTTCCCAGAAGGAAAGAACATAATGTATTATGAATATATCCATATTGCGACTAGCACTGCTGAGATCACATCGTTCCCGGATAATAAGCCTGGAGCAAAAAGGAATTTTTCAAAATTCTATCTTTAGAAGATTATATCTCCTTATGAGTGGGAAAAATTAGCCCATTCAGATCAAAGGAATTTATAATTCCTTGAACGACCATTAAGATGACGTTTAATAACTATGGTTATATCAATTCTTTCACTCAGGTTTTCTATTATGAAAATCGAAAACATGGTCATTCCTAGTGGATTAAAATTAATTCTGAGATTTTTGAAAGCAACCAGAATGGTTTATTACTTCCAGGATGGATATTCCCGTGGTGGAGTGTCATTGGACCTGAAATTCAGGTCTTACATGAGCCTTATATGGCTTTCTACAAAGAATGGGTTCAAGTAACACCATGTGTTACCCCAGAAAATCACTCTGATTATATCGAAGGATCTGCTTCATTATTTTTCTTCATGCAGGCAGGAATAACTTGGATATGGAAATGGATTCCAGAAGCAGGAAGGAATCAACAATCCATTATATGTCTCAAAAGGAAATTCCTTTGTCAGTTCTGGTCCAAATTATTAGATAAAGATCCAGAAGACAAAACTCGTCATTATGGATGGCAATTAGAAGGTGATATATCTTCACTAGTTAAAAGTCTTAAAAATATCCATCATATGTAGAACAAGACTAAAGAAGATGAATCATCTTTCTTTTCCAAATTGAAAAAAACTATTAAAGTCCGAAATCCCCAAGCATTAGACGAGGATCTTATGTCAGCTTATCTTGATAAGATAAAGGAGGATTTCATAAAAACATTTAAGGCAAAGGTGGATGATAGTCCCTATTCCGAGACATCCATCGCATCCATGAGAGATGTCCCTAATGACAACCAATATGCTTGTCTAGAATGTGAATCATAACCATTGGAGGATTATACTTTCCATCCAACAATAGAAAATCTTTTTTGACAGCCTAATAGAGATAATCCAACAAAAACACAAATCTAAGAAGGAGGACACCAATTCAAAGGGAAAAGCAAAAGTGTTAGAGTGAAGTGACATTGGTGGCCACGCAGATTCAATAATGTTCGGATAGAACCAATGTCACTTCACTATGACATTTTTGCTTTTCCCTTTGAATTGGTGTCCTCCTTCTTGGATTTGTGTTTTTTTGTTGGATTACCTCTATTAGGTTGTCAAACAGATCTTCTGTTGTTGGATGGTAAGTATAATCCTCCAATGGTTGTGATTCACCTTCTAGACAAGCATATTGGTTGTCATTAGGGACATCTCTCATGGATACGGTGGATGTCTCGGAATAGGGACTATCATCCACCTTTGCCTTAAATGTTTTTTATGAAATCCTCCTTTATCTTATCAAGATAAGCTGACATAAGATCCTCGTCTAATGCTTGGGGATTTCGGACTTTAATAGTTTTTTCCAATTTGGAAAAGAAAGATGATTCATCTTCTTTAGTCTTGTTCTACATATGATGGATATTTTTAAGACTTTTAACTAGTGAAGATATATCACCTTCTAATTGCCATCCATAATGGCGGCTTTTGTCTTCTAGATCTTTATCTAATAATTTGGACCAGAACTTACAAAGGAATTTCCTTTTGAGACATATAATGCCTTGTTGATTCCTTCCTTCTTCTGCAATCCATTTCCATATCCAAGTTATTCATGCCTGCATGAAGAAAAATAATGAAGCAGATCCTTCGATATAATCAGAGTGATTTTCTGGGGTAACACATGGTGTTACTTGAATCCATTCTTTGTAGAAAGCCATATAAGGCTCATGTAAGTCCTGAATTTCAGGTCCAATGACACTCCACCACGGGAATATCCATCCTGGAAGTAATAAACCATTCTGATTGCTTTTAAAAATCTCAGGATTAATTTTAATCCACCAGGAATGACCATGTTTTCAATTTTCATATTAGAAAACCTGAGTGAAAGCATTGATATAATCATAGTAATTAAACGTCATCTTAATGGTCGTTCGAGGTATTATAAATTCCTTTGATCTGAATGGTCTAATTTTCCCCACTCATAAGGAGATATAATCTTACTAAGATAGAATTTTGAAAAATTCCTTTTTGTTCCAGGCTTATTATCCGGGAATGATATGATCTCAGCAGTGCCAGTTGCAATAAGGATATATTCATAATACATCATGTTCTTTCCTTCTGGAAAAGGATTGTAGAAATTTTCTACATATCGATTCATTAGAATCCAAGGATCATTTAGGTAATTTTTATCTTCATGATGTAGGTAGAGAATTTTCTCTTCATGACCCTTGACCAAATATTGGTGTTTGTTTTCTTTCTCCGATTGTTGGAGTTTTTCGGCATATGAGCCTTGTTGTTGGCTACTAGAAGAGTCTTCTTTGTCCACGGGTATTACTCTTGGAATATTGGAAATATTATTTCTAGCGGAACTAGATTTGCAAGAGCCTCGTCCCGAGCCTCTGCCTCTACCCCTATTAGGAGTAGGTGGTGTCCATTCTGGACGCATCTTATGGCTGCAAATATTCACGAGTAAGAAAGTCAGAGAGTGAATTATCTTCTCCTTTAAGATATTGAATTTCAAAATCAAACGGGGTTGAATGTGTCTGCCATCTTGCAAACATTTGTTTGGACACATCACGTTTAAAATCTTTCTGAAACATGAATTTGGCTGCAGTGCAGTCTGTTCTTATTAAGAACTTTGTATTATAAAGATCATCCTGGAATTATAGGATGCACTTAACTATAGTGAGAATTTCTTTAGCTATAGTAGCATAATTCATTTGACTATTAGTCCATTTTCCTGAATGATATCGAACTAGATATTCTTTTTTGGTTTGGGAATTTATTTGTTTAAGTGTCCCACCATAACCGATTTCTGAAGCATCAGCCTCAATAGTCTTCCCGCAATTCGGGTTAGCAAGTATAAGGCATGGCAAAGTTTGTACATTCTTCTTAATTTTTTATAACGCTTCTGTGTGGGCATTTGTTCACGGAGTGACAATTTTTTTTAACCTATCATATAAGATGACTGCATCCACAGATAAGTTCTTATAATTAGGAGAAATACAGTTTAGACTCCCTAAAAACCTTTGTAATTGGGTTTTATCAAGAATTTCATTAGGAAATTTAAAGCAATTCAATACTCCTAGTAATAGGAATAATTTTCCCTTGTTCAATATTATGACCAAGGAATCGAACTTTTGTTTGGAGAATATTCATTTTGGGTTTTGATATAACCAAACCATTTGAAATAATAATTTTCTTAAAAATTTCAAGATGCTTGATATGATCTTGTATGTTTTTTGAAAAGACTAATATGTCATCTATGTAAACAATGATAAAATCACTATATGAAGTAAAAATATCATTCATGACATGCTTAAATTCGGATGGAGCATTTTTTAGTCCAAAATGCAAGATATTCCATTCATAATGTCCGAATTGGACTGTAAAAGCGGTTTTATACCTATTGGAATCATTGACGTGCATCTGCCAAAAGCCTGATTTTAAATCAAATTTTGAAAATATGTTAGACTGGTATAATATGTCAAGTAAATCCTTTTTATTATCAATTGGATATCTAATCCATTTTAGAACCTTGTTCAAAGGTTTATAATTAATAACTAATCTGGGAAGTCCTCGTTCCTGTTGAGCATGCTTATTAACATAAAATGATGTACAACTCCATGGGGAGTTTGAAGGTCTAATAAACATTTTCTCTATTAGAGTTGCAGTTTCTTTTTTGCAAATCTCTAGATATTCCATATTTATCTGGCAAGGTCTAGCCTTCGTTGGAATATTTTGTTCATGGAACCCTTCTTCATATGGATGACTAAGTATATGCTTTTTCCTGTTCCAAAAAGCAGTAGGTAAATCATTGCAAATAGAAATAGAAAAATCATGCTCTATTACTTTTATTTTATCATGTAATTTAGGATTCTGCAAATGGTCTAGGATATTATAAGACATTAATTCTTGATGCAGATAATCAAGATGTTTCTTCTTGTTTTGCACAAGACTAATAAGGCTTACTGTATTTGATGCAGGAACCCAAGGAAAAGTGATAGAATTTCTTTAGCTATAGTAGCATAATTCTTTTGACTATTAGTCCATTTTCCTAAATGTTACCGAATAAGATATTCTTGTTTGGTTTGGGGATTTATTTGTTTAAGTATCCCACCGTAACCGATGTCTGAAGTATCACTCTCAATAATCTTCACCCAATTCGGGTTAACAAGCATAAGGCAGGGAAAAGTTTGTACATTCTTCTTAATTTTTTGTACCGCTTCTATGTGGGCATTCGTCCACGGAGTGGCACTTTTTTTTAACCTATCATATAAGATGGCTGCATCCACAGATAAATTCTTATAATAAGGAGAAATATAGTTTAGACTCCCTAAAAACCTTTGTAATTGGGTTTTATCAAGAATTTCATTAGGAAATTTAGAAGCAAATTCAATACTTCTAGTAATAGGAATAATTTTCCCTTGTTCAATATTATGACCAAGGAATCAAATTTTTGTTTGGAAAATATTCATTTTGGGTTTTGATATAACCAAACCATTTGAAATAATAATTTTCTTAAAAATTTCAAGATGCTTGATATGATCTTGTATGTTTTTTGAAATGACTAATATGTCAACTATGTAAACATTGATAAAATCACTATATGAAGTAAAAATATCATTCATAACATGTTGAAATTCTGATGGAGCATGTTTTAGCCCAAAAGGCATGACATTTCATTCATAATGTCCGAATGGGACTGTAAAAGCAGTTTTATACCTGTCAGAATCATTGACATGTATCTGCCAAAAGCCTGATTTTAAATCAAATTTTGTAAATATGTTAGACTGGTATACCCTGTCAAGTAAATCCTTTTTATTAGGAATTGAATATATAATCCATTTTAGAACCTTATTCAAAGGTTTATAATTAATAACTAATCTGGGAACTCCTCGTTCATGTTCAACATGCTTATTAACATAAAATGTTGTACAACTCCATGGGGAGTTTGAAGGTCTAATTAACCTTTTCTCTATTAGGGTTGAAATTTCTTTTTCGCAAATATCTAGATATTCCATATTCATCTAGCAAGGTCTATGCTTTGTTGGAATATTTTGTTCATGGAACCCTTCTTCATATGGAACACTAACTATATGTTTTTTCCTGTTCCAAAAAGCAGTAGGTAAATCATTGCAAATAGAAATAGAAAAATCATGCTCTATTCCTTTTATTTTATCCTGTAATTTAGGATTCTGCAAATGGTCTAGGATATTATAAGACATTAATTCTTGCTGCAGATAATCAAGATGTTTCTTCTTGTTTTGCACAAGACTAATAAGGCTTACTGTATTTGATGCAGGAACCCAAGGAAAAGTGATAGAATTTCTTTAGCTATAGTAGCATAATTCTTTTGACTATTAGTCCATTTTCCTAAATGTTACCGAATAAGATATTCTTGTTTGGTTTGGGGATTTATTTGTTTAAGTATCCCACCGTAACCGATGTCTGAAGTATCACTCTCAATAATCTTCACCCAATTCGGGTTAACAAGCATAAGGCAGGGAAAAGTTTGTACATTCTTCTTAATTTTTTGTACCGCTTCTATGTGGGCATTCGTCCACGGAGTGGCACTTTTTTTTAACATATCATATAAGATGGCTGCATCCACAGATAAATTCTTATAATAAGGAGAAATATAGTTTAGACTCCCTAAAAACCTTTGTAATTGGGTTTTATCAAGAATTTCATTAGGAAATTTAGAAGCAAATTTAATACTTCTAGTAATAGGAATAATTTTCCCTTGTTCAATATTATGACCAAGGAATCAAATTTTTGTTTGGAAAATATTCATTTTGGGTTTTGATATAACCAAACCATTTGAAATAATAATTTTCTTAAAAATTTCAAGATGCTTGATATGATCTTGTATGTTTTTTGAAACGACTAATATGTCAACTATGTAAACATTGATAAAATCACTATATGAAGTAAAAATATCATTCATAACATGTTGAAATTCTGATGGAGCATGTTTTAGCCCAAAAGGCATGACATTCCATTCATAATGTCCGAATGGGACTGTAAAAGCAGTTTTATACCTGTCAGAATCATTGACATGTATCTGCCAAAAGCCTGATTTTAAATCAAATTTTGTAAATATGTTAGACTGGTATACCCTGTCAAGTAAATCCTTTTTATTAGGAATTGGATATATAATCCATTTTAGAACCTTATTCAAAGGTTTATAATTAATAACTAATCTCGGAACTCCTCGTTCATGTTCAACATGCTTATTAACATAAAATGTTGTACAACTCCATGGGGAGTTTGAAGGTCTAATTAACCTTTTCTCTATTAGGGTTGAAATTTCTTTTTCGCAAATATCTAGATATTCCATATTCATCTAGCAAGGTCTATGCTTTGTTGGAATATTTTGTTCATGGAACCCTTCTTCATATGGAACACTAACTATATGCTTTTTCCTGTTCCAAAAAGCAGTAGGTAAATCATTGCAAATAGAAATAGAAAAATTATGCTCTATTCCTTTTATTTTATCCTGTAATTTAGGATTCTGCAAATGGTCTAGGATATTATAAGACATTAATTCTTGCTGCAGATAATGAAGATGTTGCTTCTTGTTTTGCACAAGAAGAGTCTTGTTGTTGGCTACTAGAAGTGCATTCTTTCCCCACGAGTATTACTCATGGAATATTGAAAATATTATTTCTAGTGAACTAGATTTGCTAGAGCCTCGTCCCAAGCCTCTGCCTCTTCCTCTGCCTCTACCCCTATTAGGAGTAGGTGGTGTCCATTCTGGATGCATATTATCCATGCAAATATATGCACGAGTAAGAAAGTCAGGGAGTGAATTATCTTCTCCTTTAATCAAGATGTTGCTTCTTTTTTTGCACAAAACTAATAAGGCTTACTGTATTTGATGCAGAACCCCAAGGAAAAGTGATAGAATTATTCTCAAAGGTACTTGTAAAAATCTTATCATCAATATGTGTAAGAGGCATTAGTCCATTAATAAAAGGTATGCCTAAGATAATATCATGAGCCAAATTTTTTACTAAGACGAAAGAATGTTCCATACACATTCTATCATGGAAAACATGGGCACTTGGTAACTTGTAGGAGACATCTAATTTTATCCCATCTGCACTACTTACTCTACAAGTAGTCTTGGTGAAGTATTTGGTAGGGATAAGTCCTTCCCTAATGCAGTTAAGATATGCCCTTGAATTAATCAATGTAGTGACATGTCTATATATGATACCTCTATTAATTAACAAATTAATACGGGTAATCCATCTTTGGCGGGAATACAAATTAATGGCTCCCATAAAGTCCACTTTATTTGGATTATCAGAGGTAGTTGGTTGGTCAAGTAGAGGAGTATAACCTAACTCTATAGGAGCATCAGGAAGAGGATTATGACTAGCATGTCCTGATTCTAATGAAGTAACTCTATCATCCAGCGTAGTGTAATGTTGTCGTTATAGAGTTAGTTCTTTTTTGAGACCATAAATCTCAGTTTTCAGTTCCTGGACTGTTAGAAGACTATTAGGACTCCTTTTTCTGTAATTCTTGAAGAAGTTTAGAAAATTTATAAGGTGGATCAATTCTTGATCTGATTTTGAGAGGAACTTTGTCCTTTCCCTGAGCTTTAAACAAAGCTTCGATGACCTGTGCTTTCTGAGCTTTGTCCTAAATATTATCCAGTAGGTCACTGACGTCTTCTCCATTAATGACATTTATATTGCAACTGGAGAATTGTGCTTGAAGTTTATAAAACTCATCATCAGTTTCTTCATTATCTTTTATAGCCTGATATTTATCTTTTCAAATGCAGGTGCAAGGAGCTTCTTCTTCTGTAGAGGAGGATTAAGGATCTTCATAGTCTGAACTCATAATCTCCTATGAGTCATTAGACTCATCCGATGAGACAACAATTTTCATCAACACATCCTTTATGCTTTCATCTATATTAAGATTCTTGATCTTATAGATCTTGGCGTAATGTCCCTTTTCACAACACGTATAACATGTAGGATACTTTTTCTCTTTCTTAGGGATATAACCCTTTTTTGCATTTCTGACTCTTTTCTTTGCAGCATACTTCCTGTATGAGTCTGATTTGTACTTTTCATAGTACTATTTTTATGAGGTTTAACCGGATTTTTCCTATTTTTCCCCATTTGGTGAGAGGTTGGTCCATCGAATGTGAACTGTTGGCAGAATTCTCCTAATTGGGTTTATTCTGTCAATTTCTGCTTTTTACGTTGTTTCTGTAATTTCAGATCATTGCATAGAGCTAATCCTTCTTCCATGCATTTGCCTATTAGCTGACCGTAAGAATAAAGATCCCATTGGATCTGAGAATCCCCTGAATCTTTTCTTAAGGTTTTCTTAATCTTTTCAGCAAAAATAGAGGGAAGGTCATCTGTGCATCTGGCTTTCCAAAAACTACTATTGGCTTCTGGGAGGTTTAACACTCTGCTAAGAAAAACATCATTATACCACCTAAATGAAGTTGAGGTGGGGCACCTATGGTTTTGCAGAAGAGTTCTGATATTATCATAATTGGTTGAATAATTTTCTGTAAAGTGATCTAAAATGGTTAGAACGAGAGTGAAAACTGCATAAGGTTGGACCTCATAACCCTCTTGCTTTACAGCGTTATGAATAGAAGCTTTTTGGTCTGGTGTGAGATAATTATCCCACCATGCTTTAAGTTGACCTGTGAATCCTGTAGTTATCATCTTAACGATGTAAGCATCGGTTTGGTAATTACCTTTGGCTGCTGCAGCATACATGATGATCTTGTGGCAAGTCCTGAAGATTTGCCTATCATCGCCACCATCTATGCTCCATTCAACAATTTATGTACCGCTATAAGTGGTAGGCTCATTCTTATAAGCTTGTTCTTCAATTAGAACATACATGGGTATAGATCGCGGATAGTAGTAATATTGTGAATTAAACTTAGGTTTCCATTTACACTTTCTCATCGCAACAATTTGTGCTTCATTGTCAGACTCAGATAATTTATATGTACTAATCATCGTAACAGTATATGTAGAAGCATCTTTTGGAGAAATCTTCAACTTACTCTGAAATTGAGAGAGTAGATTTTCAAGGGTTTTTACTAATGGTTTGGAAGACCTGAGTCTAGGTCTGAAAAGGATTATTATTTGAATAGTTATTTTACAAAAACAATCTACAACCAGGATGGATCATAGTACTATTCATAAATAGTGATTTTAATCCGAGCATATTCCAACAGTTATACATAGATCAATACGAAAAATGGCCCATGAAAATGCCTTATGCCTAACCACGGCGACGGCTGAAAGAGCACTCTGTATGACAAGAGCATAATTGTTAGAATACCTCAGAACCCATGGTGATATGTATTAATATCCTTTCCGGAATTTCAGTGTAGAATTCTATTTCATTTTATCCCTTTTTTTTAATTAAATCATATCATCGCAGAGCATCTCAGATAATATAGGCTTATTAGCCTATCATATGAAATAATAAGAAATAGAAAAGAGAAGGGGAGAGAATAGTACCTAAGTTGTGTCCAAGAGAGAGAAAGTATACAACGAAAACTGAAATATTATTATGAAGAGAATTTTTACAGTGCTTGGTGATTTTCTTCCAAGGCCTGCTTTACAAATGAAAGAGAGTCCCCTTTTATAGGTGAAGGCGGACTTCAAAACTGAATACAATTTACAAAATAAAAACAATAAACGAACTAATAATTACATATGGACATACAACTTTGCGGAAAGGAAAACTTTACATAAAGTAAGATAAGATTCCCCAACATACGTCGCTTTCTTATCTTGAAAAAAGAAAACTTTTATAAAAAGTTAAATCTTTATTAAAGTTCTGAAAGGACATTTATCCTATTCTGCCATTATTGAATATGTGTGGCCACCAATGTCACTTCACTCTGACATTTTTGCTTTTCCCTTTGAATTGGTGTCCTCCTTCTTGGATTTGTGTATTTGTTGGATTGCCTCTATTAGGCTATCAAATAGATCTTTTGTTGTTGGATGGTAAGTATAATCCTCCAATGGTTGTGATTCACCTTCTAGACAAGCATATTGGTTGTCATCGGGGACATCTCTCATAGATGCGGTGGAAGTCTCGGAATAGGGACTATCATCCATCTTTGCCTTAAAAGATTTTATGAAATCCTCCTTTACCTTATCAAGATATGCTTACATGAGATCCTCGTCTGATGCTTGGGGATTTTGGACTTTAATACTTTTTTCCAATTTGGAAAAGAAAGATGATTCATCTTCTTTAGTCTTTTTCTCCATATGATGGATATTTTAAGACTTTTAACTAGTGAAGATATATCGCCTTCTAATTGCCATCCATAATAGCGAGTTTTGTCTTCTAAATCTTTATCTAATAATTTCGACCAGAACTTACAAAGGAATTTTCTTTTGACACATATAATGCCTTGATGATTCCTTCCTGCTTCTGGAATCCATTTCCATATCCAAGGGATTCCTGCCTGCATGAAAAAAAATAATGAAGTAGATTCTTCGATATAATCAGAGGGATTTTCTGGGGTAATACATGGTGTTACTTGAACCCATTCTTTGTAGAAAGCCATATAAGGCTCATGTAAGACCTGAATTTCAGGTCCAACCACACTCCACCACGGGAATATCCATCTTGGAAGTAATAAATCATTCTGGCTGCTTTTAAAAATCTCAGGATTAATTTTAATCCACCAGGAATGACCATATTTTCGATTTTCATAGTAGAAAACCTGAGTAAAAGAATTGATATAATCATAGTAATTAAACGCCATCTTAATCGTCGTTTGAGGAATTATAAATTTCTTTGATCTGAATGGGCTAATTCCCCACTCATAAGGAGATATAATCTTCTTAAGATAGAATTTTGAAAAATTCCTTTCTGCTCCAAGCTTATTATCCGGGAACGATGTGATTTCAGCAGTGCTAGTCGCAATAAGGATATATTCATAATACATCCTGTTCTTTCCTTCTATGAAAGGATTGTAGAAATTTTCTACATATCGATTCATTAGAATTCAAGGATCATTTAGATAATTTTTATCTTCATGATATAGGTAGAGAATTGTCTCTTCATGACCCTTGACCAAATATTGGTTTCTGTTTTCTTTCTCCGATTGTTGGAGTTTTTCAGCATATGAACCTTGTTGTTGGCTACTAGAAGAGCCTTCTTTGTCCACGAGTATTATTCTTGGAATATTGGAAATATTATTTCCAGTGGAACTAGATTTTTCAGAGCCTCATTCCGAGCCTCTGCCTCTTCCTCTACCTCTACCCCTATTAGGAGTAGGTAGTGTCCATTCTGGACGCATCTTATCCATGCAAATATTCAGGAGTAAGAAAGTTAGGAAGTGAATTATCTTCTCCTTTAAGATATTGAATTTCAGTCCCATGTTGAGGTGTTTGCAAATCAGTATACATTTAATAGCAAAAATTGAAGGGAATTTATAATTTTGGATATTTGGTTAAGGGTCAATGATATATGAATTGACTCAAGTTTATTTTTAATCAAGTTAGGGACTATAATACTAGCTTGGGTAGCTTAGCAGTGTAGAAATATTTATGCAACTTTCTATTGGAAGGGGATGCATACCTGATAATCATAAGAATCGTGTTGTTTGATTAGTTTTCTCATTATATATGTCGTTTGAACTCAATTGATCATGTCATGAGTTCTTACCAATCAAGGTATAAGACTGAATTAGATATTTTTCAACTTAGATCTGTCTTAAACACTTCCCTTCATATCTAATGTTGTGGAAAATCTATTTTCCTCCGTTTATCTTTCAATTTAGCTCCTTCAAGCCGCTTTTACTAGAAGATCTATTTTTCTCCTGCTTCTTCAATACCCTGTTCATTCATTTCTCTATGGAACTATACCTCTATAATTCTTTCTTTGGTTGAGGTAACATTCCCCTTTTCGGACATCCAAAAATTCTAAAAAATGGACTATACCTTCCTTGACGAGTCCGACATCACCCCCGTCATCCTCAGCGAACTGTGCCAGTACACCACCATAAACCCATCTCTACCACCTACTACTGCCACCACCACCCGCATCTCTGCTTCACTGTCACCACCCTGTTCTCCGTCACAAACGTCGTTGATTGCCACCACCACCGGCAATCGGCCCAACATCTCGGTATCATCACCGGTCATCGTCCCTACCACTGTGTCACCACCAAAAGTCACAATCGATCCACAATCCCAAACCAACACCGCAACCCTACCAGCCACCAAAAACCCAAATCGTACCAATATAATCACACCACATAACCTCCCTCTAGTCCCAACCCACCATCAATACCATACCCTACATCATCTACCACTACCCATATCGGTGCCACCACCCAGCCTAATGTGAAACCCAAAAATTAACCAACCCGACGTCGTACCCAGTCAATAATCGAACAAACCAAACAAAAACCTGGACCCAAACCCACATCGTGACCCAGACTCGACACCCAACAGGCAAATCCAGACTGCCCCTGCCCCCTCACACCGTATGGAAACTCATGCCCAACAAGGGATTTTCAAACCCAAAGTCCAATTTAACCTATCAACACAAACCATATCCCCAATTTCCAAAAATACAAAACTAGCCAAACTAGACCCAAATTAGAATGCGACTATGTGTGAGGAGTTTAATGCTTTAACGAAACAACACACTTGGGATTTGGTTCCTCGACCGGAAGGAGTGAATCTGATCCGATGCATGTGGCTTTTTAGTCACAAATGTAGAGACAGTGGTGATTTAGAGAGATATAAGACGAGACTTATGGCTAATGACATTAATCAGCAGGAGGGTCTTGATTGTGGAGAGACATTCAGTCTGGTTTTTAAACCATCTACTATTCGTATAATTCTGAGTATTGATATGGGTAAGCATTGGCCTATTCATCAGCTTGATGTGAATAATGTCTTTCTACATGGTGATTTAAAATAAACTGTTTACATGCACCAGTCGCCTGGATTTGTACATCCAGCAGCCCCTCAGTATGTATGCCGCCTCCGTAAGCCACTTTATGGTTTAAAACAGGCGCCTAGAGCATGGTATGATCACTTTGCATAGTACATTATACGGATTGGGTTTGTATGTAGCAAGTGTGGTAATTCTCTCTTTATTTTTCATTGAGGTAGCAACATCTCTTATTTATTGTTATACGTGGATGACATTGTGCTTACTGCCTTCTCCGAGTTGTTGAAAAATGAGATCATTACATTGTTTAAAACCGAATTTGCTATGACTGACTTGGAAAAATTGAGTTATCTTTTGGGGATATCAGTGACTAGATCTTCAGATTCTATGTTCTTATGTCAGCGTAAATATGCAGAAGAGATAGTATGCAGGACTAAAATAGTAAACTGCAAGATAATGTCCACTCCAGTTGACTCTAAATCAAAGCTAAGTGTTGTTGATGGTAATCCAGTGTCTGATTCCACACATTACATGAGTCTTACAGGAGCACTACATTATCTTACATTAACTAGGTCTGATATTGCTTATCTTGTTCAGCATGTATGCTTATTCATGCATGCCCTAGGGAGCCTCATTTTACTCCCCTTAAGCGTATCATTCGTTATGTTAAGGACACACTTGATTAAGGATTGCATCTATAACCTTCAGTACCGAACATGTTGTTATCATATACGGATGCTGATTGGGCAGGTTATCCGGACATGTGACGCTCCACCTCCGGCTACTGTGTGTTCTTAGGGGATAATCTCATTTCATGGTCTGCCAAGAGGCAAGCCACCCTAACCCAGAAGCAGAATATAAAGGCGTTGTCAATGTCGTTGCTGAGATCTACTGGCTCCGAAACCTTATTTTGGAGCTCCAGTGTCCCTTGCGTAAGGCGTCTTTGGTGTATTGTGATAACATATCCGCGATATATTTATCTCATAATCCGATTCAGCATCAACGAACCAAACACATACAGATGGATATACACTTTGTTCATGAGAAGGTTGCTATCGGTCGTGTTAAGATGTTGTATGTGCTTTCTTCGTATCAGTATGCAGATATTTTCCCAAAAAGGACTTCCTAGACAGCTATTGCTCGACTTCAGATTCAGTCTAAGCGTCCGGCCTCCTCCCGCTCCGACTGAGAGGGTGTATTAGAGAATATTATAAAATATATTCCCTATATATTTTGTAATTATTAGTGATGTATAATAATGATAAATATAGGATTCCACATTATACACACTATATATATTTGTATTAATGAGAAAGATTCTCAAGTTAGATTAATACAAACTTACAGTTTGTTTCAAAAAAATTTGACACATTTCTATATTTGAAAATATTTTAATTTTATGAGATTATTTAAAGTCACACAAATATCTAAGACTTGTTTTGGACCACACATTTCAAATGTCTTTCTTTATTTCTTAAACTATGTGTTAAGTCAAACTAAGACAATTTTTGGGACGGAAGGGAGTTCAATTTTTAGTTATGATGCTTATAGTTTAAACTGTAGTTCTAAGATCCTAAAGTACCATGTACTAATTAATTCATCATAAATTATTTAATGTTTTACAGTTTGTTTAACGTTAAATACCTTGAAACCATAAAATTTGTATTGTAAGCATCAATTACATATATAGCTAGCTACCTTTGAGGATTTTATACCAACCCAATTATACTAATTAATTTGGATCTACATAATTTAAGCCAAAGTTGGTCTATATATCTTGACTTTAAAATTGACATATATATTTACTCAATGACTCACGCACCACCTCCACTACAATCAAATAAAAACAATAATCAGAATAAGCCCGATAGCAAAATTTCATTACTTTCTTAATTATAATATGTCAATCTCACAAAGTATGCGTGCCTATATATACTCCCTAAGTTTTCCACATCCATCCAACCTCATCCAACAAAAAGAATTCACACAAAGAGCATTTCTTATAAAAAAAAGTGTGACAACTTATATTTGTTAGAAACAAAGACATGGAGTTCTTCTATGTCTCTCTTCTTTGCCTATTCGTTTTCTTGGTTTCCCTCTCCCTTCACTTCCTCTTTTACAAGAACAAATCCTCCTTGTCCGGCCCCCTCCCTCCGGGAAAGACAGGGTGGCCTGTAGTTGGAGAGAGCCTCGAGTTTCTGTCCACTGGTTGGAAAGGCCACCCTGAAAAATTCATCTTCGATCGTATGGCTAAGTACTCTTCCATAGTCTTCAAAACTCACCTTCTAGGTGAACAAGCCGCTGTTTTTTGTGGTGCCTCGGGCAACAAATTCTTGTTTTCGAACGAAAATAAGCTAGTACAAGCATGGTGGCCAAATTCAGTGAACAAAGTCTTTCCTTCTTCAACACAAACATCTTCTAAAGAAGAAGCTATTAAAATGAGAAAAATGCTTCCGAATTTCTTCAAACCCGAAGCATTGCAACGTTACGTTGGGATCATGGACCATATCGCCCAACGTCACTTTGCTTCTGGATGGGAAAATCATGACCAAGTTGTTGTTTTTCCATTAGCAAAACGTTACACTTTTTGGTTAGCGTGTCGATTGTTTTTGAGTGTGGAAGATCCTAACCATGTGGCTAAATTCACGGACCCTTTCGATATTTTGGCTTCTGGTTTGATTTCAATCCCTATAGACTTGCCCGGAACACCATTTAATCGAGCAATTAAGGCTTCGAATTTTATTAGGAAAGAGCTAGTGGCAATTATAAAACAGAGGAAGATTAATTTGGGAGAGGGGAAAGCATCAGCAACACAAGATATATTGTCACACATGTTGTTAACGTCTGATGAAAATGGGAAATTCATGCAGGAGTTGGATATTGCGGATAAAATATTAGGGTTGTTAATTGGTGGACATGATACTGCTAGCTCTGCCTGTACTTTCATAGTTAAGTATCTCGCTGAGCTTCCAGAGATTTATGAAGGAGTTTACAAAGGTAACTACTTAATTAGTCTCAATGACAACACTCATTTATTTTTTTCAGTTACGTTGTCCTATTTTTGCCCGAGTATTCATAATTGATATGTAGTTTTATATGTTGTAACAGGTAATTTACTATATTTGTTTTTGCATGTTACGAATACATACCTCCTACAAAATGTCATATCTAATACTCTCTACATCCCAATTTATGGGTCATCCTTCGATTTTCGAGAGTCAAACGATTTTTTTTTTTGACCGGAAGTGTTTCATGTCTTTTAAATATTTTGAATTACTAATTATTATGACTTGTAGTTTTTACGTAGTTTTAAATATGTAGTAAATTTTATTTCAAAAAATTTAAAGATATTCTATATCCGAATTCACTGTCAAAATTAAGAAGTTTGACTCTCGAAATCTGAATGATTCCACATAAATTGGGAAAAGAAGTTTGACTCTCGAAATCTGAATGATTCCACATAAATTGGGAAAAAGGAAGTAACATTTAATGAGACTATATTTACACCATTTGCTTAATTTAACTGGTTATAATAAGTCTATTACCTTATCTTTTGGTGGCCATGTCATGTTTTTTATAGATCATTTAATATAATTGTCTTTTAAATAATCTGATAGGGCAAAAATCTTTACCCCATCATATAACCCTTCTTTTCATCTCGAAAATAAAAGATGATATAACAAAGTCGTTTAAACGTCAATTTGATACTAGCCATCTACAAACGTAAAAGTTGAAATTGTATCTTTTCCTATGCAATATCTTTTAGTTTAGCATGTGAATTAAGTATTTGTGGGTGCATAGAAGGAGAAATAGGGAAAAGAAAGTTTCATTTATTTGTTTACTTAGTTTTTTTGTGTATGTGAACATGCTCATGTTTCAAGAAAGCTACTCACTATCTTTTGAAGCGACAAAAAAGAAAGCTAGTGTTTAATATACCTGAATGAGCGCATTAAGTGACTAGTAAAATATTACCAAATTTAGAGAGTAGAATTTTGGACAATATTCATAATTTTGGCTCTAAAGTAAACAAACTAGTAATAATGAAATTCGTTTATTGAAGTGTTGTACTACTAGGTGTGAGCAATAATTTGGGGTTGCCACCTTCTTTTGGTTTTAGTGAGGATCATATCGATTCAAAATTTGAAGTCAATACAAAATTTTAGCAACAATATATTTATTGTTGCTAAAAAACATAAATGACAATAAAAATTTAATATTTTATGGTTAAAAAATATAAATGACAACAAAAGAAAAATTGTTGTTGCGAAATATTTTCGCATCGGAAGTTATTGCAACTTTATATAATAACTTTTATTGTCACGAAAAGTACTTTTGGAAACAACATCCAACATTAAAATGTTGTTGGCAAATGTCTTTCTTCTTATAGTGAGTTTATGAGTTCCTATAGTAATTTCAATTTAGTTTATAATGACAATTGAGTTCGCAATCAGATACTTATAAATATTTAGTAAACTTTTTACAACGGTATAAACAAAAGCTATTGAATTTCCAAGAACTCGTATATGAAGCTTTGGATCCGCCCCTATCATCCACCACCTAGCCCTTTACCTATTTAAAGTATTTCAATTGTACTCTCATGGTATTATTTATGTCGGTTCTGCAAAATTATCTTTCTCTTTGCCTGGCGAGGTTCACTCGTGTGTTTGATTTTTGTCCATGGCAAATCGATAATTATAGCAGGATTTAAGATATATAGACACTTTTTTTGTACTTTAATGTGATTTAACTAATCATAGTAGATTGCTTATCATTAATATTGTTACGCTTTAAATACCATAATATAACCTGAATAAAAAGTAGATGTATTTATGTTAGATCACTTTTCCTTTTATTTTCTCCTAAGTTGAAAACTTACTGTTATTTTTTTTTGTTAAAAAAATATAGAGCAAATGGAGATAGCCAAATCAAAGGCTCCAGGGGAATTATTGAAGTGGGAAGACATACAAAAGATGAAATATTCATGGAATGTTGCCTGTGAAGTTTTAAGACTTGCCCCACCCCTCCAAGGTGCTTTTAGGGAAGCCCTTTCTGATTTCATCTTCAATGGTTTCTCCATTCCAAAAGGATGGAAGGTAAATAACTAATTACATATTCTCCTAAGTTATATAGATTGATAGTGTAAATAATTTATACATAAGAGAGCTTTAGAGCAACAATAAAGTTATCTCCGTGTGACCTATAGGCTATAGGTCACAGGTTCGAGCCGTGAAAACAGTCACTAATATTTGCATTAGAATAAAATATTTTTATCATACCTTGGGGTGCGACCCTGCTAACACCCTGCTAACACGAGATGTGCATATAATTTGTACTCTAACGATTGATGTGATATAACCGGACTGACATATAGAATGTGATTATTCTATTTTTAAGTTAACCATATATAAATTGCAACAAAAGGTTACTTTCTTGTTGTACGTAAACTTATTATGATGCAGTTTCTCCTGTGTTTATCATGGATGCAGTTACGTTGACAAATTTCAAATTAGGTTTGTTAGAACAATATTAAATTGTAATAGGAAACAATGAAACAACTCTAGTACTGTTTCACTATTGGTACGCTGCGACCATACCTTTTGTTATGACGCGCTTTAATTTTAGGAGTACATAATATCAATGTTAGCGCGCAAAATTTTTGAGTTTATATACTAGTATTATTTTGATAAGCTTTAAACAACTTTAATAATTTACCAAACTCTAATTCTTTTTATGGACTCAAAACTTTATATGCAGATATACTGGAGTGCAAATTCAACACACAAGAGTCCAGACTTTTTCCCTGAACCTGAAAAGTTTGACCCTTCAAGATTTGAAGGAAATGGACCTGCTCCATACACATATGTACCTTTTGGTGGAGGACCAAGAATGTGTCCAGGAAAAGAGTATGCTCGTTTAGAAATTCTTATTTTCATGCACCATCTTGTTAAAAGGTTCAAATGGGAGAAACTTATTCCAGATGAGAAAATCGTCGTTAATCCGATGCCAATTCCGGCGAAGGGACTCCCCGTCCGACTCTACAGTCACAACCTGCAGGCATGAGCAAGACTGAAACAAAGTCTCACAGTGTAACAAATTACATTTGTAACTATCCATATCAAAGATTATTTGCTTATCCCTTTTCATGTTTCTTTACTATTATTGTTCTTTTTTTTTATGTTTTGGTTTCCACCTTAAATTTATTTGGTTTGTATCCACTTATTGTTAAGGAACTTTTAGATGTGTGACCAATAATTTGTGTTCAAACTCCATGAATTGTATAATAAGAAAATTATTTCGTTTGACTTCTTGCATATACACATTTCACTTTTTTCAATAGAGTTATTAAATACAATGATATATAGTGTAAGAAAATTTACACGTTATATCATGTCATTTTCCCCTATTAATATAAGGTCATTTATCACGATTTATATTTTACCGATATGTTTAATAAGTAATTATACTCTTTGTAATATATAGTTAACCGATGCGTTAGTGAGTGAGATTTCGGGTTGAAGCTAATGCTCCGCGATGAGCCATTTGTCTTGTCCTGCAATGACTATGGAGTCATATTATCGTCATCTATTTGTACTTTCATTTCAGTCATACGTTATATATTATTATTCGGATACAGTTGTACTTTTATTTCTGTTTCTAATAACTCATGATCACTAGCTAGTATCACCAATTCTTGGGATATTCTATGTTGGGAGCACTGTACCCAAAAGTGGGCCGTGCCACATATGATTTGAATTTACTCGAGCTTCAATGTGGGTATCGGATATCAGTTGAGAAAACTAAAAAAAAAAAATTGCGTGTATTGTCCTTCATACGGACTGGTCTTTACTCGTTTTTAATTTCTACTTCTGCTTCTCATTTAATAAAAAATTGTGGGCCAAACTACCCTTATTCGTTGGTCTAAAGTTAGAGATTCTGGGTTTGATCCACGGCGGAGGTGGTGAATTTGTTGTTTTCTTACCAAAAAAAATTCACAAGACATAAGTTTAGAAAAACTTTGCTTTGTCCGGCATAATTTGTGCAGCAATTAATTCGCATGGCATAAGTTGTGTAACAATTAATTCGCACGGCATAAGTTTATAGCAACTTTGCTTTGTTCGGCATAATGTATGTAGAAATTAAATTTTCCGGTCAGTTTTTAAGTCGGATTTTATTTCTGTTATCATTAAATCTAATGCATTTATCTCTATATCTAATAAAAGAACATTATGGATGAAAACAGATTAATACAATTGCACGAAAAAAGATTACAGTTAGACAGAATAGCTGAAAGACCACTTACTTACAATAGAGATATAAATCAACACATTGTAAGCTGTAGAATAGCTATAGAAATAATAAAAGAACAGGACAAACAACTACAAGAAAATTTTCAAACAATTAATAAACAAGAAGAAAAGATAACATTCTTGAGAAATTTATCAGCACTAAGAGAAGAGAGACTAAGGCAAAAAGACAAAGAAATCGATAAAATAAAAGAACAGAAGTTTGGAGAAAAGATAAAAAATGAAGATCAGATTAAAGATTTAAAAGAAATTATAAAAGAACAATATAAATACATAGATTTACTAAAATATGGATAAAGGAAAAGAAATACAAACAGATTCAGAAGTATATTATCAAATGAATACTTATGAAGGAGGAACAACTCAAACATTAAGTTTTAAACCCGATACATATCAAAAGATTCAAGATGAAAAAGAAGAAGTATCTGTAAAAAAGATATTTAAAACAAAATGGTTTGAAAGAAACAAGGAAATAAGATACATAGCACATAAACATGAGAATATAATTGATACTACGAGTACAAATGGCAGAACAAAGATCAATTTAATAAGTGATGAAGTAATAAAAAGAGAACTAGGAAAATTATCGAATAAAGAAGCAAAGAAATATAGAAATATTTACTTTGGAGGAGTAGAATTTACAATAAAAGCATATTTTCAAAAGAATATTGATACACATATACAGATCTACGTATTAGATGACAGAATATTAGGAAATTTGCAAGATGCATTAATATCTGTAATAAAAGGAAATTTAATATATCAAAAATTGAAATTTACAATACAACCAGACTTTAGCGTATCGTTAAAAGATGAACATAAAGATTTAGCTTTAACACTATACTATAAATTAGATGGAATAAACATGCCACCAGGAAGTAAAGTAATGAGTATAGAAACAAAAATGATATACGCCTTAACTGAAAATCACCATGTAAAGAAACAACATGAAATGAATATTATAGTACCAAATATGTATAAAGAAATACTTGAGCAAATTGAGCATAAGGAAAACTCTAAGATAACAATACCAGAAGAAATATTCATGGATTTTAAAACCAGAACATTAACACCTTCAAGAAGATTAATACCAAGAATAGAAGGATCTAGACTAAGTATAACTAGAGAATCGCTAATAACACAACAGAATAGTTTACCAAGAATACAACCCAGGACTATAGATTTAATAAATATAGACTGCAACAGATTAAAAATCAAATTTATAATATTTAAAAATATGATAACCATAGATGGAATAGCAGAAATAAATACAGGAGCAATTAAAAGTTTTATACACATAAGCAAAATAAATGAAAATGAGTGTAGTATAATAGAACCGCAAACTTATAATTACCCTGAAAATGAAAGAGAAATAATAATTACCAAAAGTATAAATTTAAGATTTAAAATTCAAGATTTAGAATACAAGATAAATATAGGAGTAATAGAATATGATAGCTTAAATGAATTATTATTAGGAAGTGATTTTTTGACTATGATAAACTACAAGATAAACAATAATGGAATAGAAATAAATGATCAAGGTAAAACCAGATTCATAAATAAAATATGAACGTACAACTAAAAATAATAAAGAAAAAACAAAAACTAAAGACTATAAAGACGGCCTTATCAAGAGAAATATATTCCCAATTAAAATACTTAGAATACAGTGCAAAAGAAATAAAGTTAGAAAATGATATAGAACAACTAGATATGGGTAACGGATGGAAAAAACGAATAAATAATCCTGACTAATCCCAACGATAAGATAAATCTCAACGATAAGACAGATAAGTGATATTGAATAAAGAAGGAAAATTCTAATGGAACCTAGTGCAATCACATTTTTAAGAACTCATGGTAAAGAGATTATAGAAAAAGAAAGACATAAATACGAACCTATGCGATCAAAGTCAGTAAAAGAAGAGACACCAAAAAGGAAGAAATACCCGGAAAAAACGTAGAGAAAACAACCTATGAATACCTAAATTTAAGATTAGATAAACAGGAACAACAGATCAGTGAATTAAAAATAGAAAATTTAAAGTTAAAATCAAATGATAATGCAGAATGGTATGACAAGTATAAAAAATATAAAAGAAAACATAAGGATACAAAAACCCTACTAAGAGAAACCAGAGTAGAATTAAAAGAAACAAAGAAAGAATTAAAAGAAGTTAAACAAGAGTTACTAGAACTCAGAGAAGAAATACAAATACCTAACAGAACAGCTAAAAAGAATAAAAGGAAAAACAAAAGTACGAAAGATTAGATTGAGTGATGAAACTACCTCAGATAGTAATACAGAAGAAGATAATACAGAACAAACTAATCAAAAACTACAAGTAGTAGAATTCATAGAAGAAGATTCTGAGAACACAGAAATCGTAAAAGAAAATAACCAAATAATAGAAGCTTTGCAAAATATGAAAAGAGTAAACGCGATAATAGAAGATGAACCGGATATCGATATAGAAGATGAATATAATGAACAGATAGAAACCGAGATTGAATCAGAAAATATAATTAATGAAGATGCAGATGATTATTCCGAAGAAGAATTAGTAGACCCTAATCTAGAAGTAATAACAAGAAGAAGAACTAGATTACCAGATCATATACCCATTGGACAACAAGCTGAATTTAAAGAATTTGTAGGATCAATGACCCAAGGAGTAAACTATAATGGATACTTTTTAGATTTAGATAATGTTTACGATGAACAAGAAGTAGGAAGAAGAATAACAGATTGGAATTTAGGCATGTATATTGCATTAATGAATAGTACACAAACAGAAAATCTAGATTATATGTATGATCTAATATCTAAAACACTAATCGGAAAAGCAGCATACTGGATAGAATCAATAGCATATCAACTAAGAGGAGAAGTATTAAGTCATGCAACTGATTGGAAATCAATGTTAATGATATTTGATTTACTATTAAAAAGAGAATTCTTATGTGAAAAATGGTTAGTGGCTAGAGAAAATGTACTAGCAGAAAGAAAAACAGAAATAATAATGAATTTGAATAATATGAAATGTTGTAAGATAAACAAATTACCAGAATATACGATTAGCTTTAGTAAATTCTTTTATGAAGCAAGATTTTTACCTGAAGAAGGAATAATTTACCAACAACTATACTATGACCATTTACCAATACCATATAATATCGAAATATCAAAAGAATATATTCAACTGGAACCAAAAGAAAATACTCTAGGAGAAAGAATAAGAGTACTTAGAGCATATCTAATGAGAAAATGCGAAGAATACAGGTTACCGCAAAAGATTAAAAAAGATAAGAAAATAGGATTAAGAGAAATATGTGGATTTACTGAAAGGAGATTAATATTTGGATGCGATGATAATAGAAAAGAAAAGAAGTATAGAAAATATAGAAGGCACAGAAGATATGAAGAGAAAGATGAAAGGAATCACAAATATAAAAGACATAAGAAATATAAGAAAAACCTTATTATAAGTCCTATAAGAAAAAGAGATTCGGGAGATATAGGAATAATCCAGATACAAGGAATAAATTTAGATACAAAAGAAAATTTAGGAAAAGAAGAAATGTAAACCCTATAGAAGCAGACAAGACTAAAGAAGAAAAAGTTAAAGAATGTAAATGCTGGAATTGCAACGAAAAAGGACACTATGCTAATAAGTGCCCAAAGTTAAAGAAAAAAGGAGTAAAATATATAAATACATAACAGTTTATAATGAGCTTACAACAGATTAAAGAAGATAATAATAAATGGTATGATTATGAAGACTTTTACGTTAGCAAAACAGAAGAAGAATCAGAAGTAGAAAAAGTGAGTTATATTAACCAACAATCAGTTAGTGAAGATAGTTCTGAATAAAATGAATACATTGGAAAAAGAAAAAAGAAAACTAATAGAAGAAAGAAATTATTGGATACAGTACGAGGAGTATACTCGACATAAACTGATTATGACTTCAGCAGTTAATGAAACAGGAAGTATGTATTACAATGATAGATACAATAAGATTACCAAGAGACTTGGAAAGATAAGAGAAGAAATAAACAAAATACATTGGAAACAAAGAGAGATAGCAAGACTAATAGAAGAAGCTATAAGAAATCAGACTAATCAATTAGAAATTGAAGAATATGAACAAGATGTAGAACTCAATAGAAGATTGGATGAACCTGACTAAATGGTAGCAATTAATATAGAAGCCCATATAGAATATAAACCGAATAAAATGATAAAGCAAAAAATATTCATTGATAGTGGAGCAGATATATGCTTAGCTAGAAAAGATGTATTAGAATCACATAGATGGAAAAGATCTAGAATACATAGAGCTAAGGTATCAGGATTTAATGAACAATCAAAAGAGTTAGATATAATAGCAGAAAATATGAGAATTATACTAGGAAAAACTATTTTCATATTACCTATAGTATATCAACTAGATAATATGAAACAACAGATTTTATTAGGAAATAACTTCCTAGATTATTTCAAAACACAGGTTATAAATAAGAATACTTTTAGCTTACAATCACCATGTGATAAATGAATAATATTAAAAAGAATACTACCAGTGAATACGTTAAGATTATACACAATAAAAACAGACAGAAGTAATAACTTAGAACTATTAAAAGAAAAATATCTTAATAGATTAAAGACTAACTTTGGAGAAAATCCTATGCAGCTATGGGAAAAAGAGAAAATATACGAAGAAATAAAACTAATAGATCCAAGCGATTTAGTCAGAACAAAACCAATAAGATATAGCCCAACGGATCAAAAAGAGTTTGAAATTCAGATTAAGGAATTACTAGAAATGAAGGTGATAAGGGAAAGTAAAAGCCCACATAGTAGCCCAGCATTTTTAGTAAGAAAACATAACGAACTAAAACGAGGAAAGGCTAGAATGGTAATTGATTACAGAGAATTGAATAAAAAGACTATTTTGATGGATACTTTTTACCCTATAAAAAAAACCTTATCAACAGATTAGGAAACAAAAAATGGTTCAGTAAATTCGATTGTAAAAGCGGATTTTGGCAGATTAAGTTGACTAATGAATCTAGAGCTTTAACAGCATTCAGTGCCCCTCAAGGACACTATGAATGGAATGTACTACCTATGGGATTAAAAAATGCACCACAGATATTTCAGAGAAGAATGGACCAGGTATTTAGAAAATTGACAGATTTTTGTATAATATATGTGGATGACATATTGATTTACAACAACGATTTAAAAGATCATATAAAACATATAGAACAATTCATTGAAACGGTAAACCAACACGGAATATTACTTTTTGAAAAGAAATCAGAAATATTCAAAAATAGTATTGAATTTTTAGGATACATTGTGGATAATGAAGGAATACAGTTACAAGAACATGTTGTAACAAAGATTAAAAGTTTTAAAGAAAAATTAGAGAATAAAAGAGAAGTACAGCAGTTCTTGGGAGTCATAAATTATGCCTCAGATCATATAAAAGATTTACCATATCTAAGAAAACCATTACAGGATTTGATTAAAATGATGTAACCTTTGAATGGAAAGAAGAACATACCAAGGCGATAAACCAGATTAAAGAGAAGGTAAAATCATTACCAAAACACAGAGTACCAACAGATCAAGATCAATTAGAACTCTTTACAGATGCTAGTGACATAGGATGGGGAGCAGTCCTAATAGTATATGATAAAGAAGATATTGATAAAGAAAAAAGATTAATTTGTGGATATGGAGGTGGAACGTGGAAGCCTAACGAGAAAAACTACCATATCAACGAAAAAGAATTATTGGCAGTAAAATTTGGAATAAAAAGATTTCATTATCATTTACTGCCAGTAAAATTCATTGTTAGAACTGACAATATGCAGGTAAAGGCATTTATTACAAACCGAATTGATCATTTACCAGAATTAAATAAAAGAAGAAAATGGCAATCGTTCTTCTGTTGTTATGATTTTATTGTTAAAAATATATCTGGAACTAAGAATGTTTTAGCTGATTTTCTTAGCAGATATAACAATGTCGGTTAACAGTAGCAGCGATTTCGAAGAATATATAGCCACAGCCATGCAAGAGATTATCCGAACAAATGAAATGATGATCACCAAATTACAAGAGAATACCCAAACCATCAACAAGCTAGTGGAAGCTATACAAGATTTTTCTAAACTCAAAATCTTACAGAAAGAAACTCCATAAAAAACACTGATTACAATACCACCAGTACAACAAAAAACCTTTGTACCATTCTCGTCTAAACTTGCAACCATGCCATCAGCAATACCTTCAACCTCATCACCGGTATCCATGGCAGACAACTTGAAGTATAGACCTGAAGTGATTAATGCTTATGAGAAAATTAACAAATTTTATGATTATAAGACTAACCCTGATATTGTACGCAGTGCAAAACTGAGTAAATATCCCAGGTTTATATGCAGCGAACGAGCAAACCCGATCATTGTTGAAAGATTATTCACTTATGGATTCATCGACACGATTATCACAGATGATAAGATGACTAACCTCACCAAACTACCACAGATTATAACAAGATCAACGGAACTAATGATGGAATCATTTGGCAAAGGGATCTACGGAATACAGATTTTAGATGCATCAACAGACCTAAAAGGTAAACCTATTGTCATATGCCAAATCTTTAAAATAGGAAGGAACAACACCATCAGCGGGGATGACAAAAATCTAAACATGAAAATTCCCTGTACATTGGAGAAGTTCCAAAACTGGATTAGTGAAAAAAGAGTATTTGGACTATTGACGTTAAAATCAAGAATAGAGAACATGTTGAGAAACCGGAAGGCATCCGTGATTGGAACTTCCAAAGGAGGAGATATAGAAGAGATTATGACCTTATACTATGACAATGATATAGAGGTTAAAGAGACTACTGAGCTAACATTATTGTTAGGATACATTACCAATCTAAAGCATACCCATGCTGAGGAGACTATCCGCCATTACAAAATTATGGCAGAACAAAAGAAAAGACCCATAATTAAAACTGAAACATTATCATCAGCTAAAGTGAGTATTAAAAAAGAACAGAGTCCTGATCCTTTTGAATAAAGAGGGGAAAATGATTTTGAATAAAATCCTGATCCTTTTGAGTAAGGAGGGAAAACTGATTACTATTGCAGGTACAATGTAGAGACCTACGAAAGAGGACTTGCGGCCTAAAAAGATTATGGCTTAACAGCCCAAAAGATTATCAAAGGTATTATGTAGATTCATCTACCTAAAACCTAAAAGAGGCTTATGGCCCAACGTAGTATTTTATACTACAGAAAGCCCAAAAGAATATCAGTCAGGGAATGTAGTTTACTGCATAACCCATAAAAGAGGTCCTACGGACCCAAAAAAGATTATGGCCTTATGGCCCAAAACCGATTAAGCGCCTCACGGCCCAAAAGATTACTTAAACAGATCCTATGGATCCAACTGACTAATTACTGGTAACCCAGAAAAGAATATGGTTTAACATTGTTTAAACTATGTAAAGCCCAAGCAAAAGAGGTCTTAGTGCCCAACATGATTATGGCCTTACGACCCAAAATATGATTAAAGTTGAAAACCACAGAATATCCCCAACAGATATTTTCAGAAGAAAATTATCAACCAGACAGCTGGAAAGCATTAAACAGGACAGCAGCCCGACAAGAAAATGACATTTCTCACGAAAGTCATGCCAGATTATGACAGTTGAACAAATCGCCGAATAAAGCCAAAGGCAGAATAGACAGCTGACAGATTAGCCGAATACTGACAAAACAGCTTTACGGAAAGTAACAGACATGCACTATTGCCTTTATGACTTTTTGAAAAGCAAAAGACTAAATGACAAAATAACTTTACGGAAAAAAGCAGACAAGGCATTGTGGACACTGTAGCCTTTATGACTTTTGTAAAAGTATTTTGTCTGATTACTGTTTACTTTACGACATTTGAAAAGTAATACTGTTTACTTTAAAAAAGTTAAGAATAGTGAATAGCCAAGGTTATCTATATAAGGAGTCGCTTGTCAAAACGAAGAGATATTCGAAAAATTCGGAAATACAATCTTACACTTCATAAAAATTCTCTCAATGTTCAGTTAAACAACCCTTAGTCTATAATCGATTATCAACTAAAGAACACCAATAGTATAACCGATTATCAATCAAAGAACACCATAAAAGCAAGAGTAATAGTACTTTGATAATTTATGATTCAGGACTATATCAGTTTAAACACAACACCTTTCAGACGATTATCAGAGGATATCCGTGAGGACTCCCAGGCACCCAGGCCATTAATCCCGTGTAGTCAGGAGACGTTAGGGAGGTAGCGCCATAGGTGGGTTGAGCTACTCAGGTGATCTGAAAATCTGAATAGAGGTATGTGCTTGAACTATATGTTTCTAATTATAAATTGGATAAGTATGACTGGTCTATTGTTATGATGTCTGGATATTGATAGGAGATTATACTATAAGGTTTGAATGTTGATAGTAGATTATAGACGCTTTATTAAAAAATGAAATTGAACTCAAGATTATCACATGATTATTATTTGATTAACTCTGAGAAATGATTAATTAAACAGATTACCATTTATGTTCTAGCCTCTAGGGGTATATAGATGAAGAAAAGATCCGCCGATCACCCAGATCAGAAATTGGTAAATTGTGCATTGTCGAGTGAATAAGTTATTACACAACTTATGCTGGAAAATATAATTCCTATAGAAATTATGCCGGATAAGGCAAAGTTCTATAAACTTATGCCTTGCAAAATTATGTGGGTAGGCAGATTTTTTTTCGATGTCAGGGATATTTTCGATCACTTTTTTGTTACTTAAAATATCGACAAAAGGGGTTTCTCAAATGGTAAGCGCCCTCCACTTTTAATCCGAAGGTTGCGAGTCCAAGTCACCAAGAGAGCAAAGGGAAAACTCTGAGGGGAGGGGATTAAAAAAAGGACAAAAATTAAACACCAGCAATTTGAAGGGCAAAATTAAAGACCACCCCCAAGAATCATGATAAGGCCATTCGTGCGAATGACCAAAAAAAAATTATACTTCCCCTAACGTTAATATTGTTGAATTTGTCACTAATGATACTAATATAACATCAAACTTTAAGAAATTCTTCCTCCTTAGTGCCAAGACTACTAATACCTGTGACATCACTTACGTTGGTTATGTAAAGCTCTTTCGTGAGAATTCATGTGATATATCACATGAGATTATTTCGAGGAAGAATCTCATTCGTAACTCTTGTATATACATCAAATTTGGTTAAAATAACTTTTAATAGTTAACACAAAAATAGAGTTGAGTTTGTTTGTTTTTTTTTTCTTTCCTTGATTACAAATCGTTACTAGTATGTTATAAACCATGTTAAATTATCGATAGTTTTGAAAGTATATTTATGTCCTAGAGACAATCTGTATTAGGACAAATGTACTTTATACACATTCATATTATTATTAATGGAGATTAATATTTTGGCATTTGCAATTATTGAATTATTATTTGATTGTTTGTAATTATCCATTAATGTGCATCCCTTGAGCTTACGTTGTCATTAATAGAGTGAGATATTTTATGATAGAGCGTAACTCTTAAAGTAGTCTCGACTAATGATCATCGAGAATGGAATATCGATGATATGTGATAAGTCGACATGTGGTCTGCATCACATTCTTAGAGGATGTATTATGTCTCACCTGCTAAGAGTAATGGTTACTCGTGATGGACACATGGATACTTTGAAAGTATTGGTATACCCTGCTAATATACTATTTGTTATACTTGTCTAAAGTATGATCAGCGTGTGGGAGATAGAAGTCCTTAGACTTGAGGTCAATACGCGCCTTGTCTACAAAGTAATGTACTTTGATCCCGTCCTAAGCTCAAATGCCTTATAGGTTGAGACACGGATTGTATTGGGTACATTACGATGTAGATTGAAGGTGATAGTTGAGCCAAGATTAGGATTCATTCCTCGGATGTATATTCGAGAGAACACTCAGATTCTCAGTGATATTAGGTTGACTAAGTCGCTGGCCAACGCAATAGACATATTTATATTATGGTCTAGTTGTCAACTAATATAGATGAGATACAATGATTAAGTCATTTGGATAGACACTTGACAAATCCTAAGCTTGATCGGGTGTGTCGTGAATGAAAGGATTTTATCTTACCACATAAAGGTTAAGTTTACTGGATTCGGGTAAACGTACTTCACATATTGAGTTCGTCTTCCGGCGCCGTCTAGGAGTTCCGCGTAGACCTAATTTGATTAATAACAATATGAGAAGGCATGTAGGGTCACACTATGTCGATTGTCCGTTTCGATCTAAGGATGTATTGAGAGAGTAATTAAAATGTTCGATTTGGAATCGAAACATTTAAATGAATAATTATTACATTAATTAAGTCAAAATTGGATTTTGGATTTAATTAAGAATGCACAGAAATTAAACCGAGACAGTGCAAGTGCACGTCGAGCGCCGCGGCGCCCATACCCTAGGGTCACGGCGCCTCTGCGTCAATTTTGGGCCAGGCCCAAGGTCAAACCCTAATCCGATTTTTTGACCTAATTTTCAACTATAAATAGAGGCATTCACTTTCATTATTAAACAACCAATTTTCAGAATAAAATTCTAAGCCTTAGAGACTTAGAATAAAATACTCTCTCGAACCTCTGCCGGATTTCCTAGCTTTCCGAAGGAGAAGTACATTGAAGCTTGGAGCTTGCAATTGGAAGGGTAATCGCGTGTGCACCTAACAGTAGAAAAAAACTTCAGATATTCTAACTTGTACATATGCTTTATGTTACAAGTTTAATTGTTGTATAACCATACCAGAAATGTTGTTGGGGTAAGTAAGAAACAAAACTTTTAAACTTTCGCTGTGCCTTACTTATGTGCTTTGTGCCCAACAAAATCCTACAGTGGTATCAGAGCTCAGGCTGGTTTAATGGTTATATAACAATTGAATAAAATAATAATATGGGTTGAACATAAAATTGGATTAAAATGAGGTTTCTTGAAATCCTACGTACCTTGAACAAATGTTGACCTTTTGATATTACCCTAAGTTATCTCCTACGCTAACTCGAGGAAGTCATTTCAATCTAACTCGAACTAAGCCAAAGTGCGTTGTCCGGCTCATTGCACGGTGCACGGCTAAGAACGAGTAAGAACGAATGATGGTCGAATGGGCGTTATTGATAATGGTGGCTGATGATTAAGGACCTGTGAATTGATCCCTAAATTGGATTTAGGGGTTGAATGATTTTTGAAAATCAACACAGAAACGTTTGTCAGGACGTCGGCGCCGCGACGCTGGCTAGGGTTTCAAGGCGGCGGCGCGGCTCCATGGTGGAGCGTCGCGGCGCTGATACATCATTTTGAAAATATGAATTCACTGGACAACAGGCGTCGCGGCTCCATGGTGGAGCGCCGCGGCGCTAATGCAAATTTCCAGAAGCTGAAAGGCTACTGCCTCAGTTGCACCGCGGCGCTGATCAATAGCGTCGCGGCCCCACCTGTCCAAAAAAAAAATCAAAGTTCAGAATGTTTAATTCGCGGCGTCCATACTTTGTATCCAGTATTGGGCAATATAATTACTGGATACAGTAGAAAACCAACAAAGTGGAGTAGTTAAAGTTTTCAGATATAATTATTGTATTATACCTTGTCAGTAGATAAGACACCACCTAATTAAGGAGAATTTCTTTTAAAAAAGGACAAAAGATGGGAGTGAAAAAGAACAAGAGATTTATTTAAGTCAATAAATAGACTTTCTCCGACGACGACCCATGATAGATATAAGATAATGCAAACTAGCACAACTTTTTGGAAAATTAACTGATTATTCCCCTTGGTTGAAGGTGGAAGTTCCAGAAAATTACTTGGGAATAGCTGGAGCAATTAATTACTAATAGTCAAGAATAGAGGACCCAAGGCTCCATTTCAAAGACTTTAAATGCCACTTTGGAGTCCCCTTGTGACCTATAAAACTAATTCATTTTTTTCAGGTAACTAACAGTGTTATTAATCACCAACTAAACTAATTCAGTTTAGTAGACCTTCGAATAAACTTTGCTATATCAAATATTCTCATGTGAAAATGACCATTGAATATCTATAAATCAGCGGGATTCTGTTTAACAACTATTACAGATGAATTCACGAACTAGGTTTGAGAAAATGAGCTTTACATATCTCACTCAAACACAAGTTGTATGACTCAATAAAGCAAGTCAATGGCCCTCTTTCTTGATGGAAAAAATAATTTTGAAGGGTAGGAAATCAAAATTAGTTAGGATTTGATATTTTAATTCATGTCTAGTTAGGATTTGTAGTCAAATTGATATAGGCATAGATTTTCTGTTTTGAGTTAAAGTAGATTTCATATTATTAAATAGGGGTGCAGCTAGCTATTTTTCATACTAAGAGATATTGTGGATATTAGAGAGAGCATTCAGAGATTCATGAAGTTTATCAATAAAATATTCTCCTTTAAATTGGTATAAGAGTTTCTACGTTTCTGGTAGAGAATCAAAGAGTTGCAGCTGCAGGCGAGCTGTTATAACCCATACATGTTTCCCGTATGGCCAATGATTATATTGGAAAACCTCGGGCTAATAATATAGGCATGAAGAATAATCATACTGAGAATGATTATAAAAATATTGCAGGTTTCAAGACGGGCAAACAAATAGGCACAAGAGGAAGGATTTCTTCTCTAGAAATTGTAGAGAAGTTGGGAAAAGGAAAAAAATAGGAAGTTGAAGAAAACCGTTCCAATAAAATTGAGTGTTGGTGATAAAGTACATCAACGGGGTTGGAGAAAAATGTTACAATAAAATTTGGTGCTGCGGACAAAGTGCATCAACGAGGTTGAATAAAAGTGCTTCAACAAAATTTGGTGTTAGTGATTAGTGCATCAACAGGGTTGAAGATAAGTGCTTCAACAAAATTTATGGTTGGTGACAAGTGCATCAATGAGGTTGGAGACAAGTACTTCAATAAAATTTTTGGTGACAAGTGCATCAACGAGGTAGAAGACAAGTACTTTAACAAAATTGATAACAACGAGGTTAGGGAGATCCCAAATAGAAGAATGAAGTATTAGAAGTGCGGAAGCAAAAATAGAAAAAAACAAAGAATCTGAAACTAGAAAATAAAGATATGGAAAATTCAAGGAAATAGTTTCAAGAACGCAAGTTCTGAAGATTGACAAGATCCAAGTAACAATGTTATTGGATAAACCAAACGCCTTTAGTTGAGAAACAAATCAAACTCATAATTCAGATCTTGACTGCTTTGTAAGTAACTTAAGACAACAATTAGTATTTAAAACTAATCGCCTTCAAAAGAATACCAGAATGAAATAAAAGATATCAAAAAGATGTTATCTTACTACCTTGAACTATGAACTAGTAGATTGAAAGATGAATCATAAAGTAAGGCCACAAAGGTTCAAAAGAACTCTCAATATAATATATTCTTCAAAATCTGAATTACAATCAAGGACAAAACCCCCTCTATATAGTACTAAAGAAAGGGGCTGGTCAAAAATAAAATAAAAAAGGAATGGTATTCCCTAGGTGCCTAGAAGGCTTCCCACACTTAGACCAATGCAAGTCAACATATATTAAAACAACTCTAAATAGGAATGATATTCCAAAGGGCATAGAAGGCTGCCCACACTTAGATTAATACAATTCAACATGGATTAAAACAACACTTAAATATAGATTCTATAAACTATATTTTGGTTGCTGGATTTTCTTCTTTTAGGGATCGATTTGGGCCTCATTACATCTGATTTTGACTTTAATTTATGCCTCCAAATAGGTGTATGACTTGAGCAAAACATTTTGGCCTCATTCCATCACAAGACATTTTTTTATTTCCAATTGCAACCCATTGAGCTTGTCTTCAAATTTTCTTACTTGGGATCTTGTCATGGGTCTTCTTGGAACTTTCAAAGCTTCATCCTTGTCCTTTAATGATGTTGAGTTGCCAGGGATGCTATCAAAATTGAGTGTTGGTGACAATGTGCATCAACGAGGTTAGAGACATGTGCTTCAACAAAATTTGATGTTGGTGACAAGTGCATCAACAGGGTTGGAGACAAGTTCATGGAACTAAGGGACCGAACTTAAACTCCTTTTTTTAAGCTCATATTCAAAGGATCGATGGTGAAGATATGGGGGCATGGAACCTTGGTGAAAGGCAAAGAAGAATATGGAATATCGGGTGGGTTAGGTTCTATCACTTGAAGGTCTTATAGTGTAAGTTTATTCGGCCTTATTTGTGGTCTTGGCCTAGACCGTGCACTACTTATTTATATTATCTTTATTTTATCCTACCTAGTAATATTAGGATGTCTTAAGAATGGTAAAACCCTCAGGTTGATTTAGGACACATTCATTACTTGTCATGAGAGCATGAAGGCCGAGGAGGGACAATGCCAAGTTGGCGAGGACAAGGGAGCCTAAACCGAGAAGACAACATGGCAAGAACAAAAAATGACATGGCTAACAAGATGGCACGAACAAGAACCTACCAAAGTCAAGATAGAATCGGTTAGGGGAGTAGGAAGGGTAGTCGTATGACCAAGGCAAGAATGAAGTCTCCAAGGTCTTGAAATCACAAGGGTCATCTCAGCCAATGCAATGTTGATGTGAAGAGGATGATGTTTTACCAAGTCTTAAAACTAAACCAAGTTCCTTTCACATGCCTTCACCAATGCCGAAGCCTCAACTTGTGTTCCAAGACAACAAGTCCTCTTCCATGTTCTCATTCGGCCAAGTAGTATAACTTGTGTCCCTTTAATTGCTCTCTAGAATGGTCCTTACATTACTTTAAATATCACCCTTAAGATGAATGTAAAAGGAAGTTTTGGAGTTTTTATAAAATATATCTTTAAGTTTTCAACTTGTGTGTTGAAGCTTGCCTATCCTTGTGTGGATCAAACTCCTTCGGCGCAAGTATAGACTAGGACTTGTGTGACCTTGCCTTTACTCAAGCTTGATGAACACCCTTAGTGGTAAACGAAAGTTGATTCTTGTGTGAATCGACTTAGTCTAAGCCTCGGGAGCAACAAGGGCATAGATCACCCTCACTTGGCTTGTTCACGGGCATTGCGACTAGCAACCCCGGTCTCGACCTTGTGACATTGATCACTCATTTTGTTTGTGTCGGTTCGGGCAATTAACTCCCCGTTCCACTATCCTTGGACCTTTTTTTTTACTTCGTCTCACTAAGTCACTAAACAAATAGCCAACCAAACCCGAAACAATACTTCACTCAATAACCATTCTTCACCCGGAAACTTGTGGCCTATCCCCCGAATATAATCCTCAACCAAACACCCTCACCCTTCTACCAATGCACTCTAGAACACTCCATTATCAGTCACTTAAAACACCTTCAACCAAAAACACCTGCAAGCACCCATCCAAGTCCTATAACATAACAACCTACCATATTAGTTACTTTCTGAGGACCCACTGCCTCAGTCCCATTCCACAACTTAACTCACATCCAAATGCCAAAAACTAAACACCTACTCAACCCTCAACTTATCGACCATCACTCCCCAAAAACATCCTTAACCCGAAATCTACTATAGCTTCTCGAAAACAACTCCCAACATCCCACTGTCCGACTAGACGAGTACCTCATTGTTCTCGACTTGTTCCGGAACTTTTCCAACATCAAAATACAAACACCCAAGTATATTACTGACCCTCAGTCCATCCACAACCATTCCTCAAAATGCCCCAAAACGATTCCCTCTACATCTTTCCGAAACTGCCTCCATATACCACTCCCTCGCCCAAATCGAGAACCCAAAACAGTCCTCTTTGTGCTCTCTATTCAGGTCAACCCGACTGTCTTTAACACCTGACCCACTTATCTATCCAATCCGCTCCTTATATCCATTAGATTGGTATCATAGCTTGGACATCCCGTCCCACGCTTTGGCACTATAGCACGAATGAGTGAAGAGCTAAAGAGGAACGTCATGGAAATGGTCGTGGACCAAATAAGAAAAGAATTTGCAAACCGTGCTAACATTGAGGATGTAGAATCCAGGGAAGAGGTTTCTCAACACAACCCCATACCCATTGAAGATGATGTCCAAAAACATCCGAGAATGGAAAGAAAAGGCGACCGCACCTTACGGTTCGACCTCCCGAATTTTGAAGGGAACTTAGACCCCGAAGAATTCTTGGAATGGTTAAGGACCATTGAGAGACTCTTTGAGTTCAAAGGGTATGATGACCATCTATGCTATAAAATTTCCAATTTGAAGCTCAAATCCTTTTCTTCGGTATGGTATGAAAACCTAAAGGCAAGCCGAAAAAGACATAATAAGTCCAAGATTGATTCTCGGGACAAGTTGAAGAAGCACTTAAAGAGAAAGTTCTTGCCGCGTGATTACGAACAAGAACTATACCTTAAACTCACCAAGATTCGGCAATGTGTTCTTAAGGTCGAGGAATACATAAGGTAGTTTGAAAAGGTAACCATGCTATGTGACCTTGAAGAAAAAGAACCATAACGGATTGCCCGGTTCATCGGTGGCTTAAACACGACAATTCAAGAAAGGGTAGAAGTATCCACGTACTCTACTTTTGAGGATGTGTGCCATTTCTCACAAACGTTTGAGAGGAAACAAAAGAAGGTCGGTCCAAGACCTTACTCAAAACCTGCCCTTGCAAAAGATAAGGTTACCACTTCCAACATCCATCATTTACTTAAGAGAGAAGACGCAAACAAGGATAAAGGAAAGGTAGAAAATGTCAATGATGGAGAGAGATGAGGTAAAAGATATTTCAAGTGCCAAGGGCTTGGACATTTGCCATAGAATGTTCCAACCAAAGAACCATGACTCTCAAGGAATATAAAGAAAGCGGAAACGCTTTCATTGTGGAAGAAACCAATGAGGAAGAGGATCAAGAAGAAGATGAAACTCTTATGGAGGAAGGCGTTAGTCTAGTCCTTCAACATGTGCTTAGTGCACAAGTGGAAGAACTTGATGAGAACCAAAGAGAACAAATCTTCTGCACACGGTGTGAGGTCCAAGACAAGGTTTGTATCATGATAATTGATGGCGGCAGTTGCGCAAATATGGTGGCCCATTGGGTAGTAAACAAGTTACAATTTCCAACCCGCGCACATGTTAAGACATATAATCTCCGATGGGTAAATCAAGCCAATGTATTAAAAATTTCCACCCAAGCCCTTGTCAAGTTTCGAATTGGTGGATATGAAGACGAGATTTGGTGCGATGCCCTCCCGATGGACGCATGCCACATTTTACTCGGCAGGCCGTGGAAATATGACCGGAGGACCACGCATGATGGTGAACACAACACTTACTCATTCCAAAAGAATGGTAAGAACTTCTGTCTCATGCCCTTATCACCAAGCATAGTGATTGAAATGAAGATCAAATTGGCCCAAAAACAACAAGCCAGAGACGAGGCCCGAGAAGATAAAGATGGTCAAAGAAAGGGAGCAACACCAATGTCTTGGCCTATAAGAAGACATCGTCCCGGAAGAATGAGGGACCTTTAAAGATACTAGAAAAACTCCGGGAAAGCTCGAGCAAGGAAAAACCTCCAAACATCACGAGCCATGCTAAAGGACCCATGTGTTTGAACCCTTCAAATTTGAGGACAAATTCCTCCCAAGAAGGGGAGATTGATGGAAATAAGGGACCGAACTTAACTCCTTTTGTTAAGCACATATTCAAAGGATCGATGGTGAAGATATGGGGGCATGGATCCTCGGTGAAAGGCAAAGAAGTATATGGAATATGGGGTGGGTTAGGTTCTATCACTTGAAGGTGTTATAGTGTAAGTTTATTCGGCCTTATTCGTGGTCTTGGTCGAGACCATGCACTACTTATTTATATTGTCTTAATTTTCTATCCTACCTAGTAATATTAGGATGTATTAAGAATGATAGAAAAGTTAGGTTAATTTAGGACCCTTAGGTTGAATCGGTTAGGGGAGTTGGAAGGGTGGTCGTATAACCAAGGCAAGAATGAAGTCTCCAAGGTCTTGAAATCACAAGGGTCATCTCGGCATGCAATGTTGATGTGAAGAGGATGATGTTTTACCAAGTCTTAAAACTAAACCAAGTTCCTTTCACATGCCTTCACCAATGCCGAAGCCTCAATTTGTGTTCCAAGACAACAAGCCCTCTTCCATGTTCCCATTCGGCCAAGTAGTGTACCTTGTGTCCCTTTAATTGATTTCTAGAATGGTCCTTACATTACTATAAATAGCACCCTTAAGATGAATGTAAAAGGAAGTTTTGGAGTTTATATAAAATATATCTTTAAGTTTTCAACTTGTGTGTTGAAGCTTGCCGATCCTTGTGTGGATCAAACTCCTTCGGCGCATGTATAGACTAGGACTTGTGTGACCTTGCCTTTACTCAAGCTTGATGAACACCCTTAGTGGTAAACGAAGGTTGATTCTTGTGTGAATCGACTTAGTCTAAGCCTCGGGAGCAACAAGGGCATAGATCACCCTCACTTGGCTTGTTCACGGGCATTGCGACTAGCAACCCCGGTCTCGACCTTGTGACATTGATCACTCATTTTGTTTGTGTCGGTTCGGGCAATTAACTCCCCATTCCACTATCCTTGGACCTTTTTTTTACTTCGTCTCACTAAGTCACTAAACAAATAGCCAACCAAACCTGAAACAATACTTCACTCAATAACCATTCTTCACCCGAAAACTTGTGGCCTATCCCCCGAATATAATCCTCAACCAAACACCCTCACCCCTTCTACCAATACACTCTAGAACACTCCATTATCAGTCACTTAAAACACCTTCAACCAAAAACACCTGCAAGCACCCATCCAAGTCCTATAACATAACAACCTACCATATTAGTTACTTTCCGAGGACCCACTGCCTCAGTCCCATTCCGCAACTTAACTCACATCCAAACCTAAACACCTACTCAACCCTCAAATTATCGACCATCACTCCCCAACAAAACCTTAACCCGAAATCTACTATAGCTTCTCGAAAACAACTCCCAACATCCCACTGTCCGACTAGACGAGTACCTCATTGTTCTCTACTTGTTCCGAAACTTTTTCAACATCAAAATACCAACACCCAAGTATATTACTGACCATCAGTCCATCCACAACCATTCCTCAAAATGCCCCAAAACGATTCCCTCTACATCTTTCCGAAACTGCCTCCATATACCACTTCCTCGCCCAAATTGAGAATCCAAAACAGTCCTCTTTGTGCTCTCTATTCGGGTTCCCACTCCTTATATCCATCACAAGTGATTGAACAAAAATGGTCATTGATGACAAAGTTCATCAACGGTGTTGAAGACAAGTGAATCAACAGGGTTGGAGACAAGTGCTTCAACAAAATTGAAGGTTGAAACGAAAGTGCTTCAAAGTATCAAAAAACAAGTGCTTCAACAAATTGAAAAATGGTGACAAGTGCATCAAAAGTTGGATATACAACTTTGTACTACGGGAGAATGTTGGAAAAACAATTCAAAGTTGTAAGAAATCAAAATTAGTTAGGATTTCGTATTTTAATTCATGTCTAGTTAGGATTTATACTCGAATTAATATAGGAATAGATTTTTCTGTTTTGAGTTAAAGTAGATTTCATATTATAATAAATATGGGCCATGCTAGCTATTTTTATAATAAGGGATATTGTGGATATTGGAGAGAGCATTCAGTAATTCATAAAGTTTATCAATAAAATATTACCCTTCGTTTATTTTTCTTTTTTAAAATTGCCATCTTTCTATTCCATCCCATTGCAATCCTAAAAGAGTGAGATCCAAGTTATATACACTAAAGAAATGAACACTTTTATTCATCCGATATGCACTATATGTACTAGCGTAATAAATCGATGGACAGGAAAATTGCAAGAACAATAGGACCAGCCTAATCTAAAATTAAAGCTTTTCCCTCTCTCAATGGAGAATTATTATTTAAAAGAATAAATAAAAAAATTTAATAAGATTTGATTCATTTTAGTAATGAACAAAACAAATAGAATTGATTATGTATCACAAATTCATCAGTACAACTACAAAGGATTTTTTGTAAAAAACATTATAACACTATTGGCTATAGCAAATTGTCTACCATTTTTCTATTACATTCAATAAATATAATAGAGATTTACTTGTAATGGTCTTTTAAGTAATCGGATGTATAATATTCTCTATATGATTAGGATTAGTGCATAGTAATTAAATTCATACTAAAATAATAAAGGAGTCGTTGTCTGACTGGGTTTGGTCCTAGCAATTGGAACAAAAGTCTAGCTAGTGATGATTCACACTGAATTTAAATTAATCTTGATTACTTTGGGCGTCCTGCAATAAGGATAACTATAATGTTGTCCCCTAGTTGCCAAGGATATTTTAATTCCGAAATGGAAATACATCAAACTTACTGTCCTTAATGCCCCTATACTAACACTCATTTGGTGCATGTGGCCCCATAGTCGATCCACTCATGACTTGCCAACTTCCTTTATATTATTATTATTATTATTATTATTATTATTAATTTTTATTATATATGGGGTAGGGGAAGGGGAATGGGGGAGGGGATTACAATGTGGAGATTCGAACCCTCACCAACAAGGTGAAAGTTCAGGTAGTCAACCAACTGAGCTACTAAATTCCTACATCCTTTATATTATTTAGGGGTTTGTATAAAAAAAAAAGAACCAAATCGAAAATCGAATCAAATTGAAGTAAAAAAAATGATATTTTTTTTGGTTTGATTCATTTTTTAATTTTAAAATCGCTAAAATTTAATTTAGTTGTGATTTTAAGCAAAAAGTAATCAAAAATATTTAATCAAATCGACTATATAAATACGTAATATATATATATATATATATATATATATATGTATATTTTTATATTTTCTTTATAAAAACATTACGCTACGTATTAATCCTTTGCACTCTTGGTTCATAAGTTAGGTGTTTACCTTTACAGTAACCAGTTATTTGCCTTTACTTTCTAGTTTATTTGTAGTCTTCATTTTGATAATTCAAATAATCTATTTCATGTTCAAGATAACTTATCTTTAAATGCTTTAGTTATTCGTTATTGTTTAATTCAATTATCGTCATCTTGATAAATCACAACTCTTTACTTTTTGCACAAAAAAGAGTTCATGTAAGAAATTTTTTTATGTTCCATAATTATGACTAAATTCTTGGACAATGCATATGATTTTTGATCTACCGTGAAATTACGTGTTTTGAATACCCTTTTCCTAAGCTTCTCTAGTCTTTTATTAAGTTTTATGTCATTTCTTATGTATATTTTGTGTTTGTAGGAATTTGGAGTTGAAGTATCAAGAATCGCAAAAATTAAGAAAAAAAATTGTTTGCGGATCTTTTTGTTGACCGCAGAATCATTTCGCTGACCGCAGAATAGGTAGCGAAATGGGACATGATTTTTTGTTATCACTGTCCCATTATGCTAGCCGCAGAACCGTTCTACTGGCCCGTAAAATGGTTCTGCTGGTAGCAGAAGGGGTAGCAAAATCGGAAAAAAGAATATTTTTGGATGATTTTACAGAATATTTTCTCTAGGCTATAAATATAACATTAGGTCATTTTAGCCACAAGAATACATACACCAACTCATAACAAGACATCACAAATCATTCTCCAACATATTTTTAAATCTTAAAAGAGGGAGAACAAGCTTTGGAGGCTAGGGTTTCATCACCCATTACCTTGAAGTGAAGACTTGAAGCTATTAATCAGAATTTCTTACTTTATCTATTTATTTCCTTGCATTTTATTATTATATTTGGTGTTGGGACTTTGGAAAACAAAGTTGGAAGACTTGTTGAGTAGTATTTGTATTTAACCCTTGTTGCTTTTGTATTGATTATTTCATGCTATTTATGAAATGGATCGTGTTATAGTTCACTTTTGAACGGAGGCATAAAAGATACTATGAGATTGTTGGTGCTCTAAGTTGGATAATTATTTTTAGAGTCGCTACCCAATTTATAGGTAAATTAGGAAAACCAAGTTGAAATGGTTTATTCAAATTAATGAAAATTCCTATCTAAACCAGAGTCGATGTAAGGGTTGTGGTGATCCCCCGGGGAAGGTATTAGACACCTCAGTATTAAGGATCCGAGGAATATGGTTGACCTTCAGGTTCTATAGCATGTTTAACTTTTATGAATTTCTTAAAGTGTTTAAATTCCCGCAAAATTTCATGTCATTCGTTTATTTCAAACTCAAAGGTTTTTGAAAAATAAAAGAGTTAACTTCCGCCAAAATGGTTTGCATAAGGGTGATTTATTCAATTTACTTTCGGACTAAGAACACTCAAGGACTAACATAAGTAGAACTCTATAGTTAGTCCAATAAATTGTCCATTTCACTTTACACACTTTAAAATCTTTTGTAATTTTGAAAAGAGTATAATCCATTTTAAATGTTATGTTTGGGGTTTTAAGAAAATAGACAAGTTTCCTTTGCATGATATATTACGAGAGGTCATCCCATAATCTAACATGACTCAAAACCCATAACTGACTCAAGTCCGAGAAAGGTTTAGGTTTCTCTTTTTTCTTTTGAAGAATTTATTCTAGTTGGGCTCAGCCCCAAAAGAGTCTACATATATGTCCTAATCAGTCCGAGTTTTAAATGATTTAGAAGACCAAATTTGGGAAATGAAGCCCAGTTTTATAAAAAAAAAATGTGTAATCCAAACCAATTCGTTTCAGTCTTGTTTAATCTGAATTAAACACCAGTTAACCCTCAAAATCAATTTAAAGTCCAAAGATGTTTTAAATCATTAGACATCCTTTTGAAATCCATTTGGCGATTTTAACTAAACGATGTACGTATCGTTTGCCTATCCTAAGTCGTAACCATAAGTAGTTCCAATAATATCATACATGTATATTTATACAAGTAATTACACATAATACAAATATAATAAATGGAAATGAGATGGGTTTAGGCTGGTGGGCCTACCTAAGCCCACCGATTACTATTTTCACCCATAGTTGAGCCTTTAAATGCGCAACAACTAATCAGACTCAAACAATATATGAATTTTTTATTAGGTCGTAGCCCAACCGGCTGAAAGAGAGTGGAGGGGTCCAATGGGGTCATCTCATCGTGCACGACCCAAGAAGAGAGGAGGGGGGAAGGTGCAAATTAGAAAGCATCTAACACTCATCATATGCAAAATAAATCAAAGTGCATAAGGAGCTCATAATAAATGAATCCTAAGCTAAAACATTTAGATCAGCCCAAACTAAAACAATAGTTAATGCTACGAAGTAAAGAAAAACAGACAGTTGGGCTCAACCCAATGACTAATATATAGGCAGAGGGCAACAAGAAAAAGGAACAAGGTAGGTAGGTCGGGCCCAGTCATGAAAACCATGGAGAGAGACAAAGATGGCTAATATATATGGGCAAGACCCAATAAACACTCATGGTGCAACAATCATATATGATATATATGGAGATATACACATTTATACACCTAATATATGAGGTATACCTGATATATAAATTGTATATCGAGTATATATCATTGCAAATTAAAAACAAAGAAGGAAGGAAGGCAATCTTTTAAAAAAACATCATATAGTAGCAATATTCACTCTCATCATTATTGTATATATTTCACCTAGTGGATATTGATGTAAGTAAGTAGGGGTGTAAGTGGATCGGAGTTTGTTTGTGCATGGGTCGACCCGAAAATGGGACGGAAATGGGGTTCTCGGGTTTACAGGATTCTGCCGGCAGTGTGGTGTTTGGTGGCTGTTTCGGTTAGTTTTAGGGAGAGTTGGTTTTAGGAGTTTTATGGGACTATTATAGACATGTTGAGGGTTGTTTTGGTTATTGGGTTTTTTTAGTTTAGTATTGGAGGATGTCGGAAGTTTACTGAAACAATGAGATTCTCGGTTGGGTTGTCTTGTGGACTGTTTGTAGTTGTCGGGTTTGGACAGGAAGTTGTGAGTGGTTTCGATTAGTGCCCTTTAGTGGGGATGTTTGTGACGTATTGTGGGATGTGGTTGTGGAATTAATGAAGTGGTTTGGTCAAGTAATGAATACGGGATGCTAGGTGCAAACTCGAGTACAAACCAAGCGACGGATGGTCGATATAATAAGGATAGAGACACGAGGGTTTTAATGCTTGAGTCGAAACCAAGATGAGTTTGGCCAATTGGACAAGTACTAGAATGAGGTTGCTAAGTACAAGCTTGAGTACTAACCAAGTGAGGGTGGTCAGTAAACCTTATGATAGACCCTAGGCTTAGGTTTGGTTGGATCACACAAGTTCCAACGTCCACTTGCACCAAGGGGGTTCCTTAAGCTTGGGCTTAGCTAGGTCACATGAGTCCTAACCCTCTTACACAGAAGGGACCTTAGCTTGGGCTTAACTAGGTCACACAAGTCCTAGATTCAACTTACACTAAGGGGTTGGTTCACACAAGAACCGAAGGCCCACACAAGGACCAACTAAGGTAGACAACACACAAGTTAAATACTTTAGAAATTGAGTAAAACTCAAGTTTTTCCATGAATCAACTCTGATTTTTACAACATCCTAAGGGTCCTATTTATAGTAGTACATGGACTATTCTAGAAGGATAACAAAAGGAGACAAACTACATGAACTTCTCGGCCAAGTATGGACAAGTGGGAAGGCTCTCGATTTGCTTGGGAAACAAGGAAGTTGTCTGCCTCAACTCCATTAATGGGAAAGGTTCGGGTTTACTTTAGGACAAGGATGAACTCAATCTCTTTCACACCCATTTGTGGTTCCCATGTAGATGAATGCATGAACTTGGCTCCTCAAAAATTCCCATCTTCTTGGAATATGTTTGAAAGTTTGCATTCCTTGCATATGTGCCTTGGCCGAATGGGAATGGGAGAATATTTCGACCAACCCTTCATCTTATTGGTGTCCTCCATGTAGCCAAATCATGAACAATTTGTTTCATGAATTGGCTTCTTGGAAGGCTCATCTTCTACATCATTCTTGTCCCTTTGTCACCTCGGCTTAACCCTCTTCACACAGCCTAGACACACAGCCTAGTCATCCCATTTCCTTACATCCTTATCTTAGTCACCTTGTCTTATTACATGGTACATTAACTATGTCCTAAGAAGAACTAAAAGCTAAGCTAATAAAAGATAAACTAAAAGAAAAACAAATATGGTCTTCAACCAAGACCTACATACAAAGCCGAAATAAAATATTGTCTTCTTAAACCTTCATGTGATTCCATTCATTCTACTCCACATTGCATCCCATTTGAGGCATTTAACCGTAGGTTGATAGTGAGTTATTGGTACTCTTAGTAAAACACCTCTCGACTTAGGTTGAGAGTTTAAGTCTGCAGGCTTTCTTACATCAATCTCCCCCTTTTCAAAGGAATTCGCCCTCAAATTCGTGCTGTCTAAATGTGGTAATAAGCCTTCAACAACACTTGTTGATCTAATAATTCCGCCATTAGATTAGTCCAGAAGTTTTATCTTTTGGCTCCTTCCTCAAAACATGCCAAATAGGGATCCGAATACAAGCCAATCGATTTTGGCTTAAAATGATGTTCGTATTGTTCCATGGATCCCATAAAATATAATTCCTTGACATAGATAGAATAACGGCATGGTGCACTAGTCAATGTTGTGATAGAGCAAAAGATGGCACCTACTCTAGTTTCATGTTCGACTTCCCATGGCTTTGCACGACTGGGCATAGTTAGAACCGGGGATTCACACATCTTTTCCTTCAAGATTTCAAAGATTCTTGTTGCTCCTTGGAACCACTCACACTCATCTTTCCTCATTAGTTTGTTGATAGGGGCAACAACTTGATAATAATCCTGAATGAAATTATGAGGAAAAGAAGCCGGACCAAGGAAACTAATTGCCGCAATTATACTCGTTGTCTCGGAGCATCTTTGGCTAGATTCCACCATGGTTTGATTATCACACATTCCCTCGGATGATGTGGTGTAACCCATGGACCGTTGAAGTATCTTGTGCATGAAGCTCATTGTAGATATTGTAGCATTGCACAATCTACATCGTATGATGAAAGTTTTGCCCTGTGGTGCTCTTGGGTAACCGAGAATAAGATCCAAGTTCACATCTTTCCATGGTTGCTCCGTGACCGGCAAAGGAGTATACGATTGTTGGTGGAAGAACCTTTTAGCCCTTTGACACGTGGAACACTTTCTTACTACATCTTCAAACTTGGGGTCTCGTTCATGGAACTCCTTTAGCACTTCCAATACCATTGACCTTGGTTCAAGTATGGTCAACATCATGAGCCTTTGAAGAAGTGTATCCGCCACCATAATGGACTTGTCATCTTCATTTCTTGTGAAGGATCTTGGAGTTTATAGGTGTGCTACCAAATTAACATGTTTCGGGTTCAACTTCCTTGGCACCACATAAGATTCTGTGTTTTAAGTATAATAAGGAAGCTGTGCATCACCCAATATTTCATTAGAGGAAGCCATGGACTCTTGGTTTCGAAGTAAGACGACTCTAATCTCACATTCAACTCCAATATTCGGAATAGGGGCAGCACGTTCCCAAAAGTTTTTAGTGAATTGGAAAGGAGGCCGAATCACAGAAACCTTTATCCACACTTTCATTCGACGGTTCGGGCCAACTCCGGAAAGTTAACACCGTGGATGGAATATTATACCTGCCGTCGGATGGTGCGATGTAACCTATAAGTGGTTGTAGCGCCTTGCGTATGAAACTCACGGGAGGGTTTCAAACGTTGCACAACCCAAATGGCATCACAAGCGATTCATAGCAACCATGATTGATTTAGTAAGCCATATTTCTTTCATCTCCTCCTCGGATCTTCATGTGTAGGTAGCCACCTCTAAAATCTAACTTGGCAAACAATTTAGCCTCACTCAACACATCAACAAAGTCTTTCAATCTTGGCATAGGAAGTTTGCACCCCATGATGATGGTGTCGACTTTTTGGCCCTCATTACTTGTGTGCCAAGTTTCACTTTTCTTTGGCACCATCAAGATCGCTTCCTTGTATGGATTGTGGTTATAGGCTTGATAATTATGTAATGAACTTCTTGAAAATAAACCAAGAGTATGTTCAATACCTTCCATCGTTGGTGATCCGGTTGCTAGCTCGTCCGCACATATATCTTCCAAGGGCTCCCTTAAGTCGGCATCTATAGCGCTCACCTTCTTTGACTCTTTGTCTATCTCAGGTGTATCAAGTAAGGGGGTCTTGGGTTTCTCTTATTCTTCAAGTAGTATGGGTTCCATAATGGCCAAGGAAAACCCACAATCTAGATACTCTTCTCTAATCATGCCGCGGGAATTAGGACATTCACTTGAAAAGTGTATGAATTCTTGACATTGGAAACACTTATTTCTCCTTTTATCTATCGCTTTTGTAACTTCAATACTTTCTTGGTTATACAAAGGGTTAGTAAAGGAGGTACTACCTCTTTCTACTTTTTTATTCTTCTCTTCATGTTCTTGGCGATACAAGGGGTTGCTAAAAGAGGTACCGCCCTTCGCTTTAACATTAGTGGGCTTTACATAGGGCCTTGAGGTACCTTTCCTATCATGTATTGGGTTGTTTTGTACAACCCTTAACTTGGCATTTTTACTCATGGCATGCCTTGCAATTTCTTTCCTCGAGATTGGTGCATGTTCAACAAAGATATCATTTATGACCCTCTGAAGTTCTTTGTATATGTGAGCCATAGCGTCGAAGCATGGGATGGGATGACCCCGCTCTGATACCAATTTGATGTAAGTAAGTAGGGGTGTAATTGGGTAAGTGGTTCGAAGTTTGGTTGTGTACGGGTCGACCCGAAAATGGGACGGAAATGGGGTTCTCGGGTTTACAGGATTCTGCCGGCAGTGTGGTATTTGGTGGCTGTTTCGGTTTCGGTTTAGTGAGAGTTGGGTTTAGGTGTTTTATGGGGTTTCTCTAGACACGTTGAGGGTTGTTTTGGTGATTGGTACTTGTTAGTTTAGTATTGGAGGATGTCGGAAGTTTACTGAAACAGTGAGGTTCTCGGTTGGGTTGTCTTGTGGATTATTTGTGGTTGTCGGGTTTGGACGGGAAGTTGTGAGTAGTTTCGGTTAGTGTCCTTTAGTGGGGATTTTTGGGACGTATTTTGGGATGTGGTGGTGGAAAGAATGAAGTGGTTTGGTCAAGTAATGAACACGGGATGCTAGGTGCAAACCCGAGTACAAACTAAGTGATGTACGGTCGATATAATAAGGATAGAGACACGAAGGTTTTAATGCTCGAGTCGAAACCAAGATGAGTTTGGCAAACTGGACAAGTACTAGAATGAGGTTGATAAGTACAAGATTGAGTACTAACCAAGTGAGGGTAGTCAGTAAACCTTATGATAGACCCTAGGCTTAGGTTTCGTTGGATCACACAAGTTCCAACGTCCACTTGCACCAAGGGGGTTCCTTATGCTTGGGCTTAGCTAGGTCACACGAGTCCTAACCAAACTTACACAGAAGGGACCTTAGCTTGGGTTTAACTAGGTCACACAAGTCCTAGATTCAACTTACACTAAGGGGTTGGTTCATACAAGAACCGAAAGCCCACACAAGGACCAACTAAGGTAGACAACACACAAGTTGAATACTTTAGCAATTGAGTAAAACTCAAGTTTTTCTATGCATCAACTCTAATTTTTACAACATCATAAGGGTCCTATTTATAGTAGTACATGGACTATTCTAGAAGGATAACAAAAGGATACAAACAACATGAACTTCTCGGCCAAGTAGGGACAAATGGGAAGGCTCTTGATTTGCTTGGGGAACAAGGAAGTTCTCAGCCTCAACTCCATTAATGGGAAAGGTTTCGGATTTACTTGAGGACAAGGATGAACTCAATATCTTTCACACCCTTTTTGGTTCCCATGTAGATGAATGCATGAACTTGGCTCCTCAAAAATCTCATCTTCTTGGAATATGTTTGGAAGTTTGCATTCCTTGGATATGTGCCTTGGCCGAATGGGAATGGGAGAATATTTCGACCAACCCTTCATATTCTTGGTGTCCCCCATGTAACCAAATCATGAACAATTTGGTTCATGAATTGTCTTCTTGGAAGGCTCATCCTCTAGATCATTTTTGTCCCTTTGTCACCTCGGCTTAACCCTTTTCACACGGCCTAGTCATCCCATTTCCTTATATCCTTATCCTAGTCACCTTGTCTTATTACATGTTACATTAACTATGTCCTACGAAGAACTAAAATCTAAGCTAATAAAAGATAAACAAAAAGAAAAACAAACATGGTCTTCAACCAAGACCTACATACAAAGACGAAATAAAATGTTGTCTTCTTAAACCTTCATATGATTCCATTCATTCTACTCCACATTTTATCCCATTTGCGGCATTTAACCGTAGGTTGATAGTGAGTTATTGGTACTCTTAGTAAAGCACCTCTCGACATAGGTTGAGAGTTTAAGTCCGCGGGCTTTCTTACATCAATCTCTCTTCTTCAAAGGAATTTGCCCTCAAATTCGTGCAGTTTGGTAATAAGCCTTCAACAACACGTGTTGATCTAATAATTCCACCATTAGATAAGTCCGAAAGTTTTATCTTTTGGCGCCTTCCTCGAAACTTGCCAAATAGGGATCCGAATACAAGCCAATCGGTTTTGGCTTAAAATGATGTTCGTATTGTGCTATGGATCCCATAAAATATAATGCCTTGAAATAGATAGAATAATGGCATGGTGCACTAGTCAATGTTGTGCTAGATCAAAATATGGCTCTTACTCTAGTTTCATGTTTGACTTCCCATGGCTTTGCACGGCTGGGCATAGTTAGAACCGGGGATTCACACATCTTTTCCTTCAAGATTTCAAAGATTCTTGTTGCTCCTTGGAACCACTCACACTCATCTTTCCTCATTAGTTTGTTGATAGGGGCAACAACTTGATAATAATCCTGAATGAAATTATGAGGAAAAGAAGCCGGACCAAGGAAACTAATTGCCGCAATTATACTCGTTGTCTCGGAGCATCTTTGGCTAGATTCCACCATGGTTTGATTATCACACATTCCCTCGGATGATGTGGTGTAACCCATGGACCGTTGAAGTATCTTGTGCATGAATCTCATAGTAGATATTGTAGCAATACACAATCTACATGGCATGATGAAAGGTTTGCCCCGTGGTGCTCTTGGGTAACCGAGAATAAGATCCAAGTTCACATCTTTCCATAGTTGCTCCGGGACCGGCAAAGGAGTATACGATTGTTGGTGGAAGAACCTTTTAGCCCTTTGACACGTGGAACACTTTCTTACTACATCTTCAAACTTGGGGTCTCGTTCATGGAACTCATTTAGCACTTACAATATCATTGACCTTGGTTCAAGTATGGTCAACATCATGAGCCTTTGAAGAAATGTATCTGCCACCATAATGGACTTGTCATCTTCATGTCTTGTGGAGGATGTGTGAGTTTGTATGTGTGCTACCCAATTAACATGTTTTGGGTTCAACTTCTTTCGAACCACATAAGATTCTGTATTCTAAGTATAATAAGAAAGTCGTGCATCACCCAATCTTTCATTAGAGGAATCCATGAACTCTTGGTTTCGAAGTAAGACGACTCTAATATCACATTCAACTCCAATATTCGGAATAGGGGCAGCACGTTCCCAAAAGTTTTTAGTGAATTGGAAAGGAAGTCGAATCACAGAAACCTTTATCCACACTTTCATTCGACGGTTCGGGCCAACTCCGGAAAGTTAACACTGTGGATGGAACGTTATACCTACCGTCGGATGGTGCGATGTAACCTATAAGTGGTTGTAGCACCTTGCGTATGAAACTCACGGGAGGGTTTCGCACATTGCACAACCCAAATGGCATCACAAGAGATTCATAGAAACCATGTTTGATTTTGGAAGCCATCTTTCTTTCATCTCCTCCACGGATATTCATGTGTAGGTAGCCACCTCTAAAATATAACTTGGCAAACAATTTAGCCTCAGTCAACACATCAACAAAGTCTTTCAATCTTGGCATAGGAAGTTTGCACCCCATGATGATGGTGTCGACTTTTTGGCCCTCAATACTCGTGTGCCAAGTTTCACTTTTCTTTGGCACCATCAAGATCGCAGCCTTGTCTGGATTGTGGTTATAGTCTTGATGATTATGTAATGAACTTCTTAGAAATAAACCAAGAGTATTTTCAATACATTCCATCGTTGGTGATCTGATTGCTGGCTCGTCCGCACATATATCTTCCAAGGGCTCCCTTAAGTCGGCATCTATAGCGCTCCTCTTCTTTGACTCTTTGTCTATCTCCGGTGTATTAAGTAAGGGGGTTTGGGTTTCTCTTGTTCTTCAAGTAGTACGATTTCCATAATGACCAAGGAAAACCCACACTCTCGATACTCTTCTCTAATCATGCCGCGGGAATTAGGACATTCACTTGAAAAGTGTATGAATTCTTGACATTGGAAGCACTTCTTTCTCCTTTTATCTATCGCTTTTGTAACTTCAATACTTTCTTGGTTATACAAAGGGTTAGTAAATGAGGTACTACCTCTTTCTACTTTTTTATTCTTCTCTTCATGTTCTTGGCGATACAAGGGGTTGGTAAAAGAGGTACCACCCTTCGTTTTAACATTAGTGGGCTTTGCATAGGGCCTTGAGGTACCTTTCCTGTCATGTCTTTGGTTGTTTTGTACAACTCTTGACTTGGTATTTTTACTCATGGCATGCCTTGCAAATTCTTTCCTCAAGATTGGTGCATGTTCCACAAAGGTATCACTTATGACCCCCTGAAGTTCTTTGTTTATGTGAGCCATAGCGTCAAAGCGTGGGATGGGATGACCTCACTCTGATACCAATCTGATGTAAGTAAGTAAGAGTGTAAGTGGGTAAGTGGGTTAGAGTTTGGTTATGTACGGGTCGACCCGAAAATGGGACGGAAATGGGGTTCTCGGGTTTACAGAATTCTGCCGACAATATGGTGTTTGGTGGTTGTTTTGGTTAATTTTAGGGAGATTTGGGGTTAGGAGTTTTATGGGGTTATTCTAGACACGTTGATCATTTTTTTGGTGATTGGGTTTTGTTAGTTTAGTATGGGATAATGTCGAAAGTTTACTGAAACAGTGAGGTTCTCGGTTGAGTGTCTTTTGGACTGTTTGTGGTTGTCGGGTTTGGACGTGAAGTTGTGAGTGGTTTAGGTTAGTGTCCTTTAGTGGGTATGTTTGAGACATATTGTGGGATGTGGTTGTGGAAAGAATGAAGTGGTTTGGTCAAGTAATGAACACGGGATGCTAGGTGCAAACCCGAGTACAAACCAAGCGACGGACGGTCGATATAATAAGGATAGAGACACAAGGGTTTTAATGCTCGAGTCGAAACCAAGATGTGTTTGGCCAATTGGACAAGTACTAAAATGAGGTTGCTAAGTACAATCTTGAGCACTAACCAAGTGAGGGTGGTCGGTAACCTTATGATAGACCCTAGGCTTAGATTTGGTTGGATCACACAAGTTCCAACGTCCACTTGCACCAAGGGGGTTCCTTAAGCTTGGGCTTAGCTAGGTCACACGAGTCCAACCAAACTTACACAGAAGGGACCTTAGCTTGGGTTTAACTAGGTCACACAAGTTCCAACGTCCACTTGCACCAAGTTGGGTCCTTAAGATTGGGCTTAGGTAGGTCACACGAGTCCTAACCAAACTTACATAGAAGGGACCTTAGCTTGGGTTTAACTAGGTCACACAAATCCTAGATTCAACTTACACTAAGGGGTTGGTTCACACAAGAACCGAAGGCCCACACAAGGACCAACTAAGGTAGACAACACAAAAGTTGAATACATTAGCAATTGAGTAAAACTCAAGTTTTTTCTATGCATCAACTCTGATTTTTACAACATCCTAAGGGTCCTATTTATAGTAGTACATGGACTATTCTAGAAGGATAACAAAAGGAGACAAACTACATGAACTTCTCTGCCAAGTATGGACAAGTGGGAAGGCTCTCGATTTTCTTGGGGAACAAGGAAGTTTTCGGCTTCAACTCAATTAAAGGGAAAGGTTTTGGGTTTATTTGGGGACAAGGATGAACTCCATCTCTTTCACACCTCTTTGTGGTTCCCATGTAGAAGAATGCATGAACTTGGCTCCTCAAAAATCTTATCTTCTTGGAATATGTTTGGAAGCTTCCATTCCATGCATATGTGCCTTGGCTGAATGGAAATGGGAGAATATTTTGACCAACCCTTCATCTTCTTGGTGTCCTCCATGTAACCAAATACATGAACAAGTTGGTTCATAAATTATCTTCTTGGAAGCCTCATCTTCTAGATCATTCTTATCCCTTTGTCACCTCGGCTTAACCCTCTTCACTCGGCCTAGTCATCCCATTTCCTTACATGCTTGTCCTAGTCACCTTGTCTTATTGCTTTGTACATTAACTATGTCCTAAGAAGAACTAAAAGCTAAGTTAAGAAAAGATAAACTAAAAGAAAAATAAACATGGTCCTCGGCCAAGACCTACATACAATGCCGAAATAAAATGTTGTCTTCTTAAACCTTCATGTGATGCCGTTCATTATACTCCACATTTTATCCCATTTGAGGCATTTAACCATAGGTTGATGGTGAGTTGTTGGTACTCTTAGTAAATCACCTCTCGACTTAGGTTGAGAGTTTAAGTCCGTGGGCTTTCTTTCATCAGATATAGTGGGAAGATCCTAGTTTTCAAACATGAGGAATGTAGTATATAAGTTATCCTCATAACCTTATCTTAACTGTTGAATCAAACATATCAAAGCGCAGAACTCCCTATCAATTACTAGGATGAATCATTTGAGGGAGAGAAGATAGACCAACTTAGACTAGTAACCATATCATGTTTTGAACAGGTAGAACCTAAGGTTAAGCAAGAAAATACAAGATTTAAACCTAAAACTCTTTGAGAAAACTAGAATTAAGGTCACAATATCAGTTTACATGGCTCATATCTTGGTATTAGAAGTGAAACAAGGAGGCATGATTCATGTCTTAGGTCACATAAAGTTCAAATTAAACAAGCATGAACACAACATACACACACCTATCCTACCTAAATTTATTCAAGACAGTCGAATTGCTCAGTCAACACAAGCATGAGAGGGATGAGATGAGAAGACACTTGATTAAAGGGTTATTCTAATCCTATCCTTTCTACTGGTGATTTGGACACAAAAATAGATCACACATATCCATCCTATATGAACTACAAATTTCTTCAAATGAAAAATTCATACAAAATAGGCATGTTGTTGCTACTCACTTAAGGTGGCTAATTTGATCATGGATTGAGAACACAAGAGAACATATAAATAAATCTCAGTTCATGCAAGACTATCAAACTGAGTGTCAAGTCCCTAAATCATATCATACTAATGGAACATACATGTAAACATGTTTACAATCACCTGCTAATCTCCTTAGACACTCTAATATCTCAACTAATCTAAATGCAAGCAGGTATGGATACCAAGGTTGACAAGCACAATACTCTGACTTAACTAATATGCACGCATACAACAGAGTATGTGAATCAGTTCATTTGAGATAACATGCTGAAGAAAATTATCCTACCTCATTCTAAAAACTGTTGGCAACACATGTCAACTAGCAGAAGGATCATGAACTTTTATTATTTACTAATCGTGCATTTAAACCAATTGATATAGTTTACATATAGGCAGGAACAAGATATACTAAGGCATTCACATAGCTGTTGGGATCATGTTATAGGGTTCAAGCACATATTGGCAGGATCATAACATGGCATTAGGGATACCTAGCTAGCATATATAAAAATAAAATGCATACAAGTTCAGCAACTGATACAATAAGGGATATAATGAAGTTCTAAATTGTACAAGTGTACAAAACAAAGCACACCAGTCTTAGAACAAAGGTAGAAAATATTGACAAACCATAAAAAATTATGCTAAATTTATTTCAAACTCAGATCAACAAATAATGCACACAACATAGATCAGTAGGTTGGCATATTGAGACTAGTGAAACTACCATACTAACAGTTGTATTCCTAACCAATCATGGATTAGACTTGCTTGATAAACATACAAGAGAACACATCTTATCCACCACTCATTTAGGACTCAAAATAGCACCAAGGTTGGAATAAAGAACCAAAACAGATACCTAATTCCATTTTTTAACTTAGGCTGAACTCTAATCTAGATAAGATGTGAATATAGCCTAGACAGTTCATTTATCTTCAATACTACCAAATAACAAATAACCATTAATCATTTCAAGCTTAAACATGTTCCTATTTTATTTTTGATGACATTTGGGAACTCAAAAACAACATTCAACATAACATTTAGCCATTTTAACATCAATTTTTTTATTCCCAACATCATATCAACACATATTTGTCATTATGTCAACATATCACATGTGAAAATTATATTTAAGATAAGCAAAGCACAAAAGGCAAATGAAAGAGCCATATTTCATGTTTTCTAAGCTACACAGGTTCATTGAAATAGTCTTAACAGTCAATTTCAATCCAAATAGGTTACATGTTTGATTACAAATTCATCTAAGCAACACATTATGACTTATTTAACCTTGATTTTTCTTCAAATTAATTTAAAACATTCTTGAATACTATCAGTTATCCAAAAATAGTAAGCATATTCATATAGTGAACCACACTAGACCTAAACAAACTAAGATAAGACCTAACAATTCTAAATATCAACTAAAACATTGTTGATGTTTGAATAGAAAATGTGGGGTATTGTTGGAACTTGTATGGAATTAAGAAGAATTAAATTGATCAACAGACAGAAAATTCGAATCAAAGGTTGCAACTTTTCACAAAGGTTGCAACTTTTTAAAACAATTACAACATTTGGTATGAATAGTTGTAACTGTTCATATGCTACTCTATATAAAGAAGGTTGATCACTTGGTTGAAGAGAGACACAACCAGACAACAAAAACTACAATCAATCAGTTTTTTCACAATTAATGATTTAAGATTGTGGTTTCTACTTCTTCTTCTTAAAAACAAGTTTCTGAAGAACACATATAGTAAATTCGCCAGAAGTGAAGTTCTTGTGCTAGAACTATCACTTAGATAGTTGTATCCTCTAGACAGACGTCCGTAAAACTGCAGCACAAGTGGGGGCGAATTTTTGTCTTAGAACACTGCATCAAGCAGGCCTCTATCGACACCAAGTTAGTATATATTTTCAATTTACGGAATTCATTGTTGTTGATTTCAAGTTATTTTGAGTTATTATTATATTATTGTGCTCACTTCATTTCATCATTGATGATACTAGATTGAATCTAACAATCTAAGACAAAAAACTCATATTCAAAAAAAAAATCCAGAAGTTTTTTTTTTCTAATTTGTTGAGGTTGCAAAGCTTTTCAAAGAATTCAATTTCCTGATTTGCAAATATGGATCAATCTGGATCGTCAATGGTGAAAAACCATGTTGAGAAACCTGAGAAATTCAAAGGTTCTGATTTCAAACGCTGGCAACAGAAGATGTTGTTCTACTTGACAACTCTTCACGTGGCAAACGTATTGATTGTTGAGGCTCCTATGGCTTTGCCAGAAGGAGAAGGGGATAATACTTCAGCAGATGCGGAGAAGGCTGAAAGACATTCAAACTTGGGAAAGTTAGGAATTTCTTTGCAGAAACTATATTCTCAATGCCTTGGATGATTCTCTCTACGACATCTACTCCACAATCAGAATGGCACGGAAGTTGTGGCAATCGTTGGAGAACAAGTACAAAACTGAGGTTGCTTGTTCCAAGAAGTTCGTCATCGGAAAGTTTCTGAACTTTAAGATGAGTGATGCCAAGGCAGTTGTCAAGCAAGTGGAGGAACTCCAAATCATTGTTCATGAGTTAGAGGTTGAAGGTATGGGCCTTAACCCAAATTTCCTTGTTGGTGCTATTATTGAGAAATTACCTCCCTCATGGAAGGATTTTAAGGTTTATCTTAAGCATCTAACCGAGGAAATGAATTTTGAGAAATTGGTTCTGAAAATTCGAGTTGAAGAGGATAACCAGAAGAATGAAAAGGCAGATGTTGTTTCATTGGAGCCTAATGCCAACATGGTTGAAGGCAATGCTTCTAAGGCCAAGTTTCAGAAAGGCAAGGGCAAATTTAATGGTGCCAAGCCATCTTTTTGCAACCGGGAGAAATGCATTCGCTCCACAAAGGACCAATGCATTCAAGAAACCACAACCAGGACTCTGTTAGGTATGTGGCAAACCTGGACACAGAGCAAAAGATTGTCGCCTTGGCAAGAATCAAGGTAGTGGTGTTGGAGGTTCGAGTAATGTCAACCAATCCAACCGGGCTGAAACTAAAAACCAATTCATTGGGGTTGTGGCGACTCAAGCAAATCTGGTTACAAATTCAACCGATTGGTGGATGGACACGGGTGCTACAATGCACGTATGTTCTGAAAAGGATATGTTTTCATCCTACCAGGCCATCAAGGATGGAGAATCATTGTTCGTAGGGAATACTGCTTCTATGAAAGTGGAAGGGAAAGGGAAGGTGACTTTACAACTCACTTCCGGGAATGATCTTGTGCTCACTAATGTGTTGCACGTGCCTGAAATTTGTAAGAAATTGATTTATGGGCCTGTTCTTAGTAACAAGGGCTTCAAAATTGTATTTGAATATGACAAATTTGTACTCACCAAGGGTGGGTTGTATGTAGGGAAGTGTTACCTCAGTGAGGGACTCTTCAAACTATCTGGTGTACCTACTAAGGCAATTGCCATTATTAATGAAAATGCAGGCACTAGCACTGCTTCTCTGTATATGGTTGATTCCCCTTCTTTATGGCATTCACGATTAGGCCATGTTAATTATCGCACTTTACAAAGAATGGTGAAGTTAGGCATATTTCCAAATTGCTCTATGAACAAAATGACTAAGGGTGGAGTTTGCATAGAATCAAAATATGCAAGTCATCCTCATAAATCTGTAGTGAAATCAAATGAAGTGCTTGGTTTAATTCATAGTAATTTATGTGATTATCAAGCAACCCCATCTCGTGGAGGAAAGAATTAATGTATATCATTCATAGATGATTGCAGTAAATTTTGTTATGTATACTTAATACATACCAAAGATGAGGCTTTGAACATGTTTAAAACATACAAAGCAGAAGTGGAAAACCAACTTGACAAAAGAATTAAGATTCTAAGATCAAACAGAGGTGGTGAATATCAATCAAATGAGTTCAAAGTATTTTATTCTACTCATGGTATAGTTCATCAAACCATTGCGACATATACTCCAAAACAAAATGGAGTTGTCGAACGTAAGAATAGAACATTGAAGAATATGATGAATTCATTGTTGATTAGTTCGGGTGCACCCCTTAGTCTATGGGGTGAGGCGTTAATTACTGCAAATATGATATTGAACAAAATTCCTCAAAAGGAAAATGGTCAATCTCCCTATGAGTTATGGAGAGGAAGATCGCCTACTTTCAAAAGGATGAAAGTGTAGGGTTGCCTAGCGAAAGTTCAAGTTCCCTTACCAAAGAGAACTAAACTTGGACCAAAAATAGTGGATTGCATATATATTGGTCATGCCAATAATAGTGCAGCATATAAGTTTTTGGTGTATCATTCTGATGTTGAAGGTATTCACAAAAACACACTTATGGAATTTGCTGAAGCAGAATTTTTTGAGGATATTTTTCCTTACAAAGACAAGGATAAAAGTGTTCCTAATCATAAGAAAAGGACACTACCTCAAGATGAGTCAAACTAAAACACTAATAATGATAAAAATCTTACTTCATCTGTTCAAGAAGAAATTTATGAACCAAGGAGGAGTAAACGTGGGAAAATTGCCAAAGATTTTGGACCGGACTTCATGACCTTTTCCGTTGAAGGAGAACCTCAAACATATAGGGTTGCTATGGACTCATCCGAAGCACCTTATTGGAAAGAAGCTATTCAAAGTGAGGTATAATCCATTGTGCAAAATAATACATGGATATTGGTTGATCTCCCTCCGGGACAAAAACCAATAGGCCATAAATGGATTTTCAAACGAAAATTAAGGCTTGATGGTACTATAGAAAAATACAAAGCTCGTATAGTAGCCAAAGGGTTTCGACAAAAAGAAGGTGTAGATTTATTTGATACCTACTCACCAGTAACGAGAATTACGTCTATAAGAACGTTAATTGCTATAGCGGCGATTCACAATTTGGAAATACACCAAATGGATGTGAAGACCGCATTCTTGAATGGTGAATTAGATGAAGAAATTTACATGGAACAACCCGAAGGGTTTGTTGTTGAAGGTCAAGAACGAAAGGTTTGTAAATTGATTAAGTCTTTATACGGACTTAAACAAGCTCCAAAGCAATGGCATGAAAAGTTTGATAATACGTTATTATCAAATGGTTTTCAAATAAATTAATGTGATAAATGTGTCAATATTAAATAATGTAAAGATGCATGTGTCATTATATGCTTATATGTTGATGATATGCTAATTATGGGAACGGATAAAGATGTAATTAACCAAACTAAGAAGATGTTGCATGCCGCTTTTGATATGAAAGATATGGGAATAGCGGATGTCATTCTTGGTATTAGAATTCAAAAGAATTCTGATGGTTACATCTTAACACAATCCCATTATGTTGAAAAGGTCCTTAGAAAATTTGGACACTATAATGATCGACCGGTTGTTACACCATTTGATCCCGCTAGTCACCTTAAGAAGAATGAAGGTGAAAGAGTGTCTCAATTGGAGTATACACAAGTTCTTGGAAGCTTGATGTACATAATGAATTGTACGAGATCAGATTTAACATATACAGTGAGTCGACTAAGTTGATACTCACATAATCCTGGACAGGATCATTGGTTTGCACTAATAAGAGCACTCTGATATCTACGGCATACAATGAACTATGGATTGCATTATACAAAATATCCTCCTGTGTTAGAAGGATATTGTGATGCTAATTGGATTTCCAACCAGTCGGAAAGTAAGTCCACAAGTGGTTATGTATTTACACTTGGTGGAGCGTCGGTATCTTGGAAATCATCAAAGAAAATGGTAAATACGCGATCAACTATGGAAGTAGAGTTTGTAGCCTTAGACAAAGATGTCGAAGAGGCAGAATGGCTCAGAAACTTTCTAGAAGGTATTCCGTTGTGGACAAAGCCTGTGGTCGCCATTTGCATACATTGTGATAGTATGGCTGCCCTGACGAGGGCAAAGAATCAGATATACAATGGCAAGTCGAGACATATAAGACAACGTCATAATACAATACGAAGCTTGCTGAAAAATAGAATTATTTCCATTGATTATGTGAAATCAAAGGATAGTATAGCGGATCCTTTGACAAAAGGCCTTAACAGAGAGCAAGTCGCATTTACATCGAGGGGAATGGGCTTAAAGCCAATACAATGAGTCGTTATCTGGCGGAAACCTAACCTATCATAATTGGAGATCCCATGGTTTAGGTTCAATAGGAAAACTAGTTGGGGAAGACTCAAGGAGCATAAAACACACATATGCTCATTCTTAAGGTGTACTAAGTGTGTTAATACGTTGATGTTTTCAGGGCTGAATCTTATTCTTAATAATACTAAAAACCTTATGGTGGGATAGTACGGACTATTCTTGTTTGGTATTACCTATATGAGATTGATGTGGGGTCATATCTGGGAGAACCAATATGGCTACGTTCTCTAGAAAATCTCACGAAGGAGTTGTTAACGACTAAAATGAACACAACCATAAGAATTGAAATATGTTGATATGATATATGTGATACTTATTGTCTTAATTTACTACAAAACGTGAATAGTTCAAGATATTTCGTCCACTATTTCACAAAGTAGATCCGATAGGTATTCACTACGAACGGTTCGAGTCCAAAAGACACCATTTCCGATGCATGTCATATTGCGTTGTTCAAAAATAACAAAAGTTCCTTATTATCTTATTTTCTATCAAATGTGGGGTATTGTTGATGTTTGAATAGAAAATGTGGGGTATTGTCGGAACTTGAATGGAATTAAGAAGAAATAAAGTGATCAACGGACAGAAAATTTGAATCAAAGGTTGAAACTTTTCACAAAGGTTGCAACTTTTCAGAACAATTACAACCTTTGATATGAATGGTTGTAACTGTTCATATGCTACTCTATATAAAGAAGGTTGATCACTTGGTTGAAGAGAGACACAACAAGACAGAAAAAACTACAATCAATCAGTTTTTTCACAATTAATGATTTAAGATTGTGGCTTCTACTTCTTCTTCTTAAAAACAAGTTTCTGAAGAACACATGTAGTAAATTCACCAGAAGTGAAGTTCTTGTGCTAGAACTCTCACTTAGATAGTTGTATCCTCTAGACAGACGTCCGTAAAACTGCAGTACAAGTGGGGAGAAGTTTTGTCTTAGGACACTGCATCAAGAAGGCCTCTATCGACACCAAGTTAGTATATGTTTTCAATTTGTTGAATTCATTGTTGTTGATTTCAAGTTATTTTGAGTTATTATTATATTATTGTGCTCACTTCATTTCATCATTGATGATACTAGATTCACATTAACAAACATGCTAAACTAATTATACAAACACATAATCACAGGTTATATGATATAATTTAAATAAGAAATTAAAAGAAATAGGGGTTACCTTGTGTGGAGGCAGCCTAGGATCAAATGGGAAGCTTGATTCTTCAATCACATACCTCGAACACTCATAATAAATACAAAAATGGGTTTAGTTATGACAGACCGATTAAGGCTAAGTAGGGTTCCACCAAAGGGCTTGGATCCCAATTAAGTGAAATCGGTCATATTTTAACTCAAAAATGACTCTCAAGAACTGAAAAGCCTAAAATTTGAGTTCGGACCTCTCAAAATGAAGAACAAGTGTATTAATTTATAGAGAAGACAAACCATACAAGTTTTACGTCTGGATCAATGTGGGATATGTGGATTTGGAGGGGGGAATCCCTCCAAAATCAATTAGCCAATAGGAATTCGTACTTTGAAATCACAAAGGGATAAATACCATAAAAACGAATAGCAGAGCACAGAGCATAGAGCAAAAGGAGGTGACCCTTACCTTGGTGTTGGGGTGGTCATCTAGTGTAGGTCAGAATTGGCAAGAGTAATTAATGCACTTGCCATTTTTTACCACACAGCTCTGCCAAAGAGATCGTATGAGCTTGATCTTGACACTTATGGAAACAACACAAAGGAAAAAAGAAAAGAGAGAGAGAGAGAAATATGGCTAGGGTTTCATCGTGGAAAAGGAAATGGAATTGGCATGGGGTGTGTTGTCATTGATTTATGCACGAAAAGTGTGGACTGGGCCGAGTCTTGGGCCTTTGGTCCTAGTCTCGACTGACCTGGCACTTAAATGACAAATGGCCCAATTCAATTTTAAAGCTTTGAAAACAATATGGCCACATTTTGAAAACGTGGTCATTTTATAAATTAAAAATGACCGAAAAAATTCAAATATAACCTAATTAGGTCAAAAGCTTTAATGTAAGACCAAATTTGATACTAATCAGAAATTTAAGAAACATAATATGCTTTAAATTTGAGATGTAATTTTGTTATCTTATTCAATTAAACAACTTCCCTATTTTAACGGAGTAAAATATTTATTTCTTTGCATTGCGAATTTCAAGGCAATTAATTTCACATTTTATCTTTTAAAATTCTAAAAATTGCAATTTATAATCAAGATAATGTGAAAGTGGGATATGATATACAATAAATATACTGAATGATATTTTTTCATATAAAATGATAAAATATTTTTGAATAATTTGTAAAATTATATTCGTCTTTGTAAAAGGTATATTTCACTCCGTCTGTGACTCGGAAACTTTGAATAGTTAACTAAAATTTTTGGAGAGTAAAAATTAGGTGTCCACAACTGCCACTTCGATTTTCGGGGATGGCAAGACCATCCCTGATCAGCAAAATTTGATGAACCTGGTTTTTAGCCGACCAATTATGGAATAATTTTAAAAATATGGTCGGACCCAGTCTCTGGGTTTTCTACATATCTCAGGATGTATGAGAATTCTGGACATTTGTAGTTCGACTCTATTAGACTTCTAAAAGCAAATAAACAAAGTAAAGTCTCGAAACTAGAGAAATTTTAGAATGATTTTATTGAATTATGACCGATCCTAGGATATTGAGTAGGCCTACATATCCCCAACTTTTAGGAATCAGGTCACTCTTAGTTAGACTCAATGGCCCGAAAAGGGTATCCCTTATGTGGAAATCCCTTTGACTATTTTTGAAAAACCTTTTCGGTATATGCCCGACCGGTTATGGGTTTTTTCTGAAAAACAAAAATCTTCGGGATTTGCAAGAGAGTTCGGTACAGAGTGATGTTCAAGCTCATCTACAAAAAATTTAACTCTTGTGGTACATTATTTCGACCGGTTGGCCAAGAACAAGTTTCATGTTTGTTCCACCTGCATCTGGATTTGGTTTGTTTGTTTCCCTCCTCCGGTAGATTTCAACCTGTTTCCATGTGTTAGGACCTGACGTGTTGATTATTTATATTTATCATACATGCGCGACTTTATCTGTTGTATCCTTTGGCAGCTACATTTGAGCGGGTGACACCTCTAACACCGTCTGACTCATGTGACCTCCTTAGTTGAACTTTATTTGAGCGGATGCCTCTTCCGACATTGTTGGCTCTTTTGTAGAGCGAATGCCACATGCGATACTGTTGGCTCGTGCTTTGAGCAAATGTCACCTTTGGTATTATTGGCTCGTTTGTGCGAAGGTTTTTTAGCGAATGCCACCTCCGACATTGTTGGCTCGTATAAATTAAATATGAGTAATGGCCATCTCGGCATGCCTTTTGTATGAATGGACCTGTCGGTAGTTTATATAAATGACCCTCTCAGCATGCAGTTTATATGAATGGACATCTTAGTATGCAGTTTGTATAAAGGGTCCTCTCGATAGTGTTTGTACGAATAACCCTCTCGGCATGCAAATGACAAATATGGCCCTCTCAACTGGATTGTCTTTCTTTCGTCCTTTATATTGGTTGTGACCCTCTCGGTCGGATTGCTATTTCATCCATTTGTTGGTTGTGATCTCTCGGTCAGATTGTCATTTGATCCTTTATATGGCTCTCATGGTCGTATTGTCTTTCTTCATCTTTTGTCGACTGTGACCCCTTTAGTCATATGGTCATTTTTTTCCTTTCAATGGCTCTCATGGCTAGATTATCTTTTCTTTATCCTTCGTCGGTTGTGACCCTTTTAGTCAGATGGTCGTTTTGTCCTTTTTATGGCTCTTATGGCAGGATTATCTTTTATTTGTCCTTTTTCGATTGTTACCCTTTCAGTTAGATGGTCGTTTTGTCCTTTCTATGGATCTCATGGCTGAATTTTCTTTTCTTCATTCTATGTCGGTTGTGACCTTTTTAGTCAGATGGTTGTTTTGTCCTTTCTATGGCTCTCATGGCCGGTTGTCATCTTCTGTTATCAGAGTTTCTCATTTGTTGTACTTGTTTCATTCATGAACAAATAAGTTAGTAGAAAAGTCTGTCGCTCTCCTGACGACGTTCTAGAGACTTGCAAACACAGAACAAATGTTAGTTCCATGGGGCCGATCCTGTCACACCCTAACCTTGGAGGGTGTGGACGACACTCGGTATCCTAAGCCTCGAGCGTACCAGCCCTGATACTTGTAACATACTGAACAACTTATAGGCCAACAAGGCTTCTAATAGAGATTTTCTGAACAAAAATATAATGCCTTGCACGCAAAAAAGCCCGACCTATACATAGATATATAACAAGGCCGACATGATTACAACAAGTCTACTGAAGAAGCCGACAAGGCCACACAACTCCATAAAACAGAACATAATTGTCCACAAGCCTCCAAAAAGTATACAGGAAAAAACGGATCAGGACAGAGACCCGACATACACAACTATATATATATGCACAACTGTCAGACATACCAGCTCACTACACAACTCGGGAAACAATTAGTGTGACAAACTTTAGCTGAGTCAAGTTACCTACTGTAAGGAATCACTGCATCTCTACATGTACCTATGGGCATGAAACGCAGTGTCCTCGGAAAGGGGAATCATTACGAAAGATGTATTGAATATGTAAGGCACGTAACAAATATAGTCGGGAGATATAACATGAGAGATAAGGGTACAGAAGGCAAACTGAAACTCATAACAAGCCTTTGAGGACCTACCTATCACAAGTGTAGATATGTATGCATGACATTAAAAATTAGGCCACTCATCGGGGCTATATATATAATATCCAGCCTCTCTGTGGGGAAAATCATATCATAATGTATATATCATACCTGGCCTCGATAAGGACTCGGCAATATCAAAACCAACTATAGTGGTACGCACAAATACGTGTCGTACATGGCCGACTATAGCATGGTTCAGTAAGAAAATAGTTACATATATATAAGTACAATGAAAGAACTTAATTTGAAGGGCCTTATGAATTCAATCCGAGTGACTCAAGGTCGTTATCCTCTAATTATCATTATGTAAATGTGTTTGTAGCAATTATCTAAGAGTTAATAAGGATCTTGAGAAGACATAAAATTCAAGATACTATCCAGGCGGGAAGTGAATCTGAAAAGGAACCATACGAGTCATGGACTTTAACAATATAAAAAAATGAGTACCACAAGCTTAAATCTTGAGGATAGAGTTCCCTTTTGAGGTAATGGGATTAGCGTTACGTTACTTCATAGATCATGCCAAATGAATGAAAGAGTGAGCCTTAACATATCTTGATCGTCCAAGCTATTTAGGTTTCGTTGGTCCTCGAAAGCTCTACGAACGGTTATCTACATTACACGAATGGTTTGTATCAATATCGAACCCAAAACTTAAGGGAAAACTTATTTGGTCATTTCATCGAATAACTTAAGCACATAGTATTCTTAGGCTTCTCTTTACAAATAATACTTATGCAATTCGATTTTACAATGCTTCAAATCATATTTTTCTTAATCCATAACGTATACAATCAGTTCAATTATCCAATTCAACTCATACTTTAAGTAAAACAGCCCAACAACTTATACCACGACGATTCTTCTAAGTCAACATATTTCGATTATGAAAATCCTTTCACAACTTGTTCCAAATCATCAATTAATCAAAACCATAGATAGAGGAGGATAAAACTTACCTTTACACATTACAATATCCTCAAAACAGTAGAATACTTCATTTCCAAGGGTTTCTAAAATTGATTTCTCAAGGAGACGACAACTCTTATGATAATCACGGGGTTAATAACATTAATCTTTTATATTATGGCTTGGATTTGGTCATGGTATGATAGGGTATCATTTATAGGGTTTAGAGAGAGTATTAGGATTTGTTCTTGATGAAAAATGAGCCCCAAATCGCATAACCCGAATATACACCCGAGAAATATTTTACACTACCGTAAAAGGACGGTCGGTCAACCTTGACCATCAATCCAGTCCTGAGATCAAGATTTCTCTGAAATTTGATGGTTCAACCTTGCGTTTTGACGGTTTATCAAACATTGTGACAGTCTATTAACCTCCCTGTCAAATTGCACAGTTTTCTGACTTCGTCAAAACGTATTTCTTTGATCCTTTTGACTTCCATCTAGCCCAGAACTTCCATAAACAAGATGTAAACGTTTATTACCCTTTCTTAAGGTCACACCTCTTCTCGAGACATTGGTATCTATTATCGACATGACTGAATGTGAAACTACAGGGTATAACATCCTTCCCTTCTTAAAAACATTCGTCCGCGAATGTTGGAGATATTCTAACTTCACAGCTTTCCAGAAATTTTGGAAAAGTTTCCTTTGTAAACAACACTATCCAAAACCTATTAAACAACCCTCATACGCATCCAATACCACACAAAATGATATAATATCAAAACAACATCAAGTCGGCCCCACACGACTGCTTATACTTATAATATCAAAAGAGAATTCAACCATAACTTATCTTACTATCCTCTTTCTAACATCTAAGATGCACATGATACATTGTTTTAGAAACATCGTATAAATAAGGGTCCTAGTTCAACTTTGGTAATCTGAATAGGAATAGAGGGATTATCTTGCATGAATACTGACATGAAGTTGTAATTTAAAACATTCGAGTATAGAGATTCTTGGGTTCCTTGATCATCCTGATAGAATTCTTCCAAACTACGAACTTATCTCAACATGTCGTGCTATCAGATGCCATAGCTACTGCCTCATAGGGTTACTCATCGATTCTCATACGGTCGTACATCTACTTTTTACACCATTGTATGGTGGTTGTAGTTGTTATGAGCTATTGACTTCTGATATTTGGTCTAGGTCTTTACTCTATCTGCTACAATTTTTGTGTTATGATAGAATTTAGGTGATAGTGCATGCAACATAAGTAAGATGATAGTGACAAATTGTGGCACGATGATCATCAAGGTTGAAGACATGAAAAGGATAGGGTTATCTGAATCTATTTCTTCCTCTACTTTTCTTCTTCATTTCTCTATAGTTATACGGTACATAAGTGATGAATGACTCACTGGAAGTAAATTCAATAAGCATCTCTGATTGGGCCTATACTCTGCTTGTTGGTTACTACCCTTCTCAACTGAGTTCGGTATTATGATCGTGATCCCTTGTCAAGTTGAATCCTTCTCCTGACACTAAATTTCTTAAAATGTTTCCTCATTAATCTATGTATTCTCTCATAACTTACTACCTCAAATCAGATATCGTTACTTTGGGTTTCTTTCCTTTTCGTGATTCAATAAGAATTCTACTCTTTTGCCATGCATAGCTCTTTATTTATCGATCTGGTAATATGTCACTTAATAGCCATCGATCATTATTCCAAACTCCTCCTAAGTTCCATACATGTACTCACTGCCTGGGTCCGGTGTTTTGAACCAAAATTCTCATTGGTTATCTTAGGATGGGGTAAAAGAAATGTTGAATATCCAGAGCTTCTTTCATACCGGTTCTTTCATGAGTTGTTTCTCATAACGAGTAGTTGTATAATGTCTTGAGATATCCTTCAATATAAATTTTTTTACCAAACTTCGATTGTATAAACTGACTTAGTTGTTACCATGCAGACTGACGAGTCACTTAGGCATAAATATTCTAAACCAAAATAGTTTCCAATGGTAATGTTGATGCCCAAAATGATCATCATATCACTTAATAATCCTTATGTAATATCTCAATTTCAAGGGCGAATTTTCTTGAGTGCCATTAATCGATATTCTTAATCATTGGATCTTGATAAGTTTTTGTTATTATCTTTACTCCATATCTCCATAACTTTCAATGGGCATTAGATGGGGTGCTTTACCCTGTTGCTTCTTCCAATTCCAATATAAGGAAAAAACATTCATTCACCTGCAGCTTCCATGGGATATCATTCGGTACTATTATGACTGGTACTTGTTATTTCTTTTAGGCGGTTCCTTTTTGTAACTTTCTTAATATCCCTCATTTTTCAATGGTACACAACCCTATAGTCCATTATCTTTTTATTCATTACATCAAAACTTCTTGCTTCTTATAATGTCTCGAGTTCGCATGCATTCTTTAGTGATGCTATGTATTTCAAGATAGATTCATTATTCCTTAGTTGTATTCCACATTGGATGAAGTATCTTCTTTCGATTTGTACCGTTACCTTTCTAACTTCCTAAATTCCCCTTTTTCATTACAAAACTAAAAACAAGACATTCTTTTTTTTTTCTTCGTTTTCTCCTTTTATTGACCTTATTTCTTGAATGTCTCCATATTTACTGGCCTCGGGCTTATGATTTTTTGAAATTAGCATTTCCTTCATACTAAGAGCTCATACCTGCCCCTTGTAACTCCAAGATCCCTTATATATCATATGCGACTGTTCATTCGCTGGGTATCTCTTGTACACTTATCCCCAAAAGCAAACCTTTAACATACTTGGGTTATTTCAGTATTTCTCATGCTAGGGGTCATCCTATATCCTTTTCCATTGAAGGATTTACTTTTGCAAGGTGTTGATATTCTTGATTCCTTCGTGGTTACCGTACTTGAGTCAACGTTGTTGCCTTTACGTATCAGTTTCATCCTTCTTTGCACTACTGTCCTTAACCTTATGACCATTGCATTATTCTTGTTGTAAGGTTTCTAGTTCCTTCGGTAGTCAAGATTTTCCATTACTTATCGGCTCATCTCCTATTTCCTTGCTCTTATTCCTTAGCTCTTTTCCTTGCCGTTTATCTTAGACAATTTCCTTATTATCAAGGCATATGCTCACATTGGGTTTCATTCGTTCTTAATTTCACTCATTATATTCTTAAATGTATTTTCGATATTCGTGGTGGAACTAATGCTTGACATATTCAATTTCAAATCATGGATGGATTCAATCTTATTGCTAATTCGATCTTCCTTCCCTCAATTGGTATTAGAATCATTTATATCCGTCATTCAGCCCATCAATTTGTATGTTACTGATTTAAATTTCTTTTAAAGATTTCTCATCTTGGTGTACTCTCAATTCCATTGTTTATGGACGTCAGATACTATATTTTTCCTTAGAAGGTTTAAGTACCACTTCTTTACTAATATCCTTATATTTTAAGGGTAATCATGTTTCTTGAGGTCTCATTCCAATCCCGTTATCGGTATTCTTACCATACTATCTTTTCATCGATCTACTTGTGTGAGAAATATCCCTCAACCTCATTACTTTGTCCTAACACTTTTATTTGCATTTACCATACACCCGTTTATCACTTATCACCATTTTTTGTCAATTAAACCCTTTATCGCAAACTATCTTCGATCGGTCCATAAAACTACATCATAGAATTCAAAAGTCCCATCGTTTAATATCAAATATTCTGCTATCTTTTACTACCGCCCACGCCCATACTGCTATGGTAAAGAAGATATATCATTCGCCTTTAATTGAAAACACTACTCCCGTATCACGGTCTTTTTAAATAATTTGTCCTTTTTGGAGAAATTGAAGTTACTGGTTCACGTATAACCTTCCTCGTCCCTTTTTCCTTTAACTATTTTCTGAACCGAGCTTCATGTAGCTTATTCCTAGAAATCCTTTTCGCTTATCATGTTTCTGGGTTTTCCCTTAATTTTTTGTACTTGTGAATATTCCTTTTGGTCACATGTCCACATATCCTCAGTATTCCAATATTTCTCACGCTACAGAACCTAAGGTGTTGAGTATGTGTGTAGACAATAGATGGTTTATTCCAAAATCATCTTGCTTAGAGCCTTGAACATACTGTAATTTCGCTTACATCTTTCCATTCCTATTATCTCTTTATGGCCTATATACGTCTATATGATACACTTTCTACATTAATAATAACGTATCGATCATAAGCATAAACACAATTATTCTTAACATCAGGATATGTTATTCCCCCTGACTCAATCTCGGACATCTATAAACTCTATGACTTCTGCTCCCGCGCTAATAATATCCCTCAAGATCACTTGGGCATTGCCCATAATGCACATGTCCACACTGATGGCACAATGACTAAAATCACTCGGGACATTACCTTGCCCTATGGCCCAAGGCTCCACATCCACAACATATCTTGATATCAGATAAACTTGTTTCATTATGTCTCCTTCCACATTGCTGACATCGTGGCCTGCTACTTCCAACATCTATTTGTGTTTGCCTGATTGCTACCTAGGAGCTTCAATCTGACGCCTCTCTCAACACAAATTCTTCAGCACTGGCTTCCATTCCAAGCCTTTCGGTCTGTCTACTGGTTACTTCTTCCTCACTTCTACTCATTATGGGAGAACCTTGATTAATTGACTTCTATGATAATGGGCTTCTCAGTATCTCAAAAGTTCTATCTTGTGGGGGCATATGAACATGATCCTGCTCTAGAAAGATAACTGGAGGCACTATTACATACACAATACCTCTTATTCCTAACCTAATCGGAAATGACCGATGTGCTAATGACCTATGTATTATATGGGCCCTCCTGTGATCTAGCAATACCACTAGAATCGATGGCACTCAAAGGGCGATTCTTCTAGGGCCTCAAATGGGTCCTCCTTCATAGATGGATCCTCAGACGTATCTTCCTCCATGAATAGATCCTCGTCCATGGATGTATCTTCTTTATTAAATAACTCATATTTCCTTTTGGTGACTTTATATTTCTCTGATCCATATTAATTGATGGTTGTAGGCTAATACCTTCTCCCATATTTTTGACTCAATTCCTGCTATTAATACTTTTCTTGGATCTTGGCATTACTGAAAGAGAATCAAGATCAAAATAGAGGAATTCAGTTACTTACAACTTCGCTTCTAATGTATGATCTTGATTTTCAAGAAAATTAATAGCCTAAATGCCATATAGCCTCCTATTTGTAAATGTGGCGCGCAACACACCCATAAGCAGGAATGTACTAGACACGTCTTGTAGACATTCCTAGGACTGACCTGCTCTGATACCAAGATTGTCATACTCCAACCTTGGGGTGTGTGGCCGGCACCCGATGCCCTAAAGCTCAAGCGTACCAACCCTGATACATGTAACATACTCAACAACTCATAGGCCGATAAGGCTTCTAATAGAGATTCTCTAAACAAAAGTATAATGCCCTGCATGCAGATAATCCCAACCTATACATAGATATATAACAAGGCCGACATAATTACAACTAGTCTACTGAAGAGGCCGACAAGGCCACATAACTCCATAAGACACAACATAATTGTTCACACGTCTCTAAAGTGTATACTGGCAACAACAGGTTGGGACAAGGCCCCACCATATCCAACTATATACATATGCACAACTGTCATACCTACTAGCTCACTAGACAACTCCGGAAGAAATGAGCGTGACAAACTTCAGCTGAGTCAAGTTACCTACTGTAAGGAATCACTACATCTCTACATGTACCTACGGGCATGAAACGTATAGTCCTCGGAAAGGGGCATCATTACGAAAGATGTATTGAATATGTAAGGCACGTATAAAATATAGTCAGGAGATATAACATGAGAGATAAGGGTACCGAAGTCGACCTGAAACTCATAACAAGCCTTTGAGGGCCTACCTATCACAAGTGTAGATATGTATGCATGACTTTAAAAATTAGGCCACTCATCGGGGCTATATATATATAATATCTAGCCTCTCTATGGGGCAAATCATATCATAATGTATATATCATACCCGACCTCGATGAGGACTCGATTGTACCGGACCCAGCTATTGGACTCAGTAATATCAAAACCAACTACAGTGGTATGCACAAATAGGTTCTGATAATAATGCGGCTCGGTAAGAAAATAGCTACATATATATAAGTGTAATGCAAAAACTGACTCTGAAGGGCCTTATGAATTTAATCGGAGTGACTCAAGGTCGTTATCCTCCAATTATCATTATGTACCTGTGTCTATATCAATTATATATGAGTTAATAAGGATCTTGAGAAGACAAAAGATTTAAGATACTATCAAGGCAGGAAGTGAATCCGACAAGGAACCATATGACTCATGGACTATAATAATATAAAACTATGAGGACCACAAGCTTAAATCTTGAGAATAGAGTTCCCTTTTGACGTAACGGTACTATCATTACGTTACTTTGTAGATCATGACAAATGAATGAAAAAGTGAGCCTTAACATATCTTGGTCATCCAAGCTATTTTGGTTTCGTTGGCCCTTGAAAGCTCTACGAATGGTTATCTACATTACACGAATGGTTTGTATCAATATTGAACCCAAAACTTAAGGGAAAACTTATTTGGTCTTTTCATCGAACAACTTAAGCGCGTACTATTCTTAGGCTTCACCTTACAAAGAATACTTATGCAATTCGATTCCAAGATCCTTTAAATCATATTTTCCTTAGTTCATAACGTATACAATCAGTTCAATTATCCAATTCAACTCATACTTTAAGTAAAACAACTTATACCATGACGATTCCTCTAAGTCTATGATTTTCGATTATTAAAATCCTTTCACAACTTATTCCAAATCATCAATTAATCACAACCATAGATAGAGGAGGATAAAACTTACCTTTACACATTACAATCTCCTTAAAACAGTAGAATACTTCATTTATGAGGGTTTCCAAAATCGATTCCTCAAGGAGATGACAACTCTTACGATAATCACATGGTTAATCGCGTTAATCTTGCATATTATGGCTTGGATTTGGTGTTGGGATTATATGGTATCTTATAGAGGGTTTAGAGAGAGTATTAGGATTTGTTCTTGATGAAAAATTAGCCCCAAATCATGCAACCCGAATATAAACCCGAGAAAAATTTTACACCGTCGTAAAAGGACGGTCCAATTGATGGTCCATCAAATATTTGACGGTCTGTCAACCTAGATCGTCAATACAGTCTTGAAATCCAAATTTCTCCAATAATTTGACAGTTCAACCTTACATTTTTACGGTCCATCAAATATGTTGACGGTATGTCAACCTCCCCATCAAATTACACAGTTTTCTGATTTCATCAAAATATATTTTCTTCGATCCGTTTGACTTCCATCCACCTCAAAACTTTCATAAACAAGTTGTAAACCTTTATTACCCTTTCGTAAGGTCACACCTCTTCTCGAGACATCGGTATCCATTATCGACACGACAGATTGAGAAACTATGGGGTATAACAGATCCAAGTCGCCGACTCCTGCTGCATTGTTTTTTAGTTTTTTCCAGTATCGACCCCACTTCAGGCTCGATAATATGAGAGATGAACTTTAAATTATAATTTGAAAAAGCGTTTAGGAAACGTTGATCATAAAACATTTTTGACTAAAACATTTAAGTATACTTAAAGAAAATATTTAAACTTAATGTCACGACGTAAGTGTATCGAACGAGGTTCTTGAACTGCCTTTAGTACTCCAAGCATGATTTTCCTCATCTTGATGAAATTTTCGAGACCCTCTCGAAAAAAATTTCCCCAATTGGAAGTTGTCTTGTAGCGAACTCTCATGTCGAATCGTTGCAAAGGAATTTTTGAGTTCCTCTCAAAAATTATATCCTAATTGAGTGGTTTAGACCGGCTGACTCTTGTGCCGATGTTATCGCTAAAACATTCTTCCCCGGTTTGAAAATTTGGTTCAACTGATTTTTTATGCCGGGTTTGTTGGTTGAGTTTTTGAGATCCTCTAAGAACATTTTCCCCAGTTGTAAGTTGGGATCTCCGTACTTTGTGAGGCGATGCTTTGAATCCTTATGTCTCAGTAGATTCCTAGGGGTTTCTTTGGTTTTTTGTTTGGTGTGACCAAGCTCAAAAACCGCTTACATATCTCATTTTAGGAATCATTTCGAACGTAGTTCAAGCAAAGATGGTTAATTTTTTATAATAATGTGATCGAGTCCTAAATGGATGCCTACATATCCCGCTTTGGAAATCAGGTCATCGCGTAGTTCATATTACAAGGAAATATCATTTGGTTTTTCTATTCCGATTACAACTAAGAAAAATGCAATTACAAGCAAAGAAATGTGATTACAAGTAAAGATAATGTGATTACAAGTAAAGAGAGATTACAAACTGAAAGGCATGTCCTTATGCATAGTATCTCTTGATAGCATCTTAGTTGATTACCTTCGGCCATTCTTGGCCGTCCATTTCTGTGAGGATTACAGCTCCTCTTGATATTACCTTGCGCACCATGTAGGGTCCTTACCAGTTGAGTGCAAACTTTTCTTTGTGCTCATCTTGGTGTGGAAATACGCGCTTGAGTACTAATTGTCCTATTTGAAAGAATCGGGCCCTGACTATTTATTGAAGGCGCATGTCATTCTTTGCTGGTATAGCTGACCGTGACACATAAAAACCTTCCTTTTCTCATTAATTAGAGTTAGTTTCTCGTATCTTTTCTAAACCCACTCTGCGTTGTCCAGTTCTGTTTCTTGTATGACTCTGAGTGAGGGTATCTCTACCTCGGCTAGTATTACTGCTTCAGTACTTTAGACAAGTAAGTATGGAGTTGCTCTAGTTGAGGTCTGGGTAGTGGTTCGGTATTCTAGCAACGCATAGGGTAGTTGTTCATGCCAACATTTATAATTGTCGGTCATCTTCCTTAATATCCTCTTGATGTTCTTGTTGGTTGCATCTACAGATCCATTCAGTTGTGGTCTGTAGGCAATCGAATTTCGATGAGTTATACGAAACTGTTCACAAATATCCTTCATCAGATGGCTATTTAGATTTTCTCCATTGTTAGTTATGATCGACTCTAGGATACAGAATTTGTATATGATGTTATTGTATACGAAGTCTTCCACCACTTTTTTTGTCACCGACTTATGAAAAGTAGCTCTAACCCATTTCATAAAGTAGTCTATCGCGACCAAAATAAAGTGATATCAATTGGTTGATGATGGCTCTATGGGCCCGATGACATCCATTCTCCAAGCTACAAATGGCCAGGGCAAGCTCATGACATTGAGCTCACTTGATGGGACTCTGATTAGATCTTTGTGGATCTGACACTGATGGTATCTTTACACGAATTTGATACAGTCAGTTTCCATAGTCATCTAATTGTAGCATGCTCTCAACATCTTCTTGGCTAAGACAAACCCGTTCATGCGAGGGCCACAAGTCCCAGCATGTACTTCTTCTAACAGTTTTGTAGCCTCTGCGACATCAACACATCTGAGTAGCCCCAAATTGGGCGTCCTCTTGTAGAGTACTCCCTTGTTTATAAAGAAACCATTGGCCATTCTCCTGATAGTTTTCTTTTAATTGGCTGACTTATTCTCGGGATACACTTCCTTTTTCCAAGTATGTGCTTATGTCGATGTACCACGGTTTACCATCAGATTCTGCCTCTATGTGAGAACAGTAAGCATGTTCTTCCCTAATGCTGATCTCTAGTGGGTCGATGTGACTACTTTTTTATGTTGTATCATGGATGCTATGGATGAAACAGCATTGACAAATTCATTTTGAGCCCTCGGTGTGTGCCAAAACTTGATATTTCTTAACTTTTTGCATAATCTTTGTGCAAGGTTCACATATGGCAGGATCTTCTCATTTTTGGTGGTCTATTCTCCTTGAACTTGATGAATTAGTAGATATGAGTCTCATATTACAAACAACTCTTGAATATCCATGTCGATGTCCATGCGAAGACCCTGAATGTAGGCTTTGTATTCTGCCATATTATTAGTACATCAGAAATTGAGCTTTGCTGCCATTGGATAATGTTGACCCATTTCTGAGACCAGGCCTGCTCTGATTCCTAAACCCTTATAATTGACAGCACCATCAAATAATACTTTCCACCTTGAGTAGGTTTCAACAATGTCTTCTTCAACTATTATTACTTTCTCATCCGGGAAATACATCCTTAATGGTTCAAACTCTTCATCGATCGGACATTCCACCAATAAATCAGCCAATGCTTGTCCTTTGACAGCTTTATGGACCACATACATGATGTCGAATTCTCTTAGAAACATTTGCCAGGGTGCAACATATTTTTTCCACTAAGGTGTACCTTGACTCGCAAGCGATGAACTTTTTACTGAGATAGTAGATTGCTCGTTCTTTCTTCCCAGTTTCATCATGTTGTACTAACATACATCCAAATGCATTATCTGATACCGTTAAATACAATAATAGTGGACTCATTGGTCAGAGAGGGACCAAAACTGGTGGATTGGAGAGATATCTTTTAATAGTGTCGACGCATTTCTAGCACTCGTCTTTCCACTTGGTGGTGGGAGTGTCCTTTTTCAATAGCTTGAGGATAGGCTCCATGGTTATTGTAGACTGCGCTATGAAATATCTAATACAATTCAACCTTCCCAAAAAATTCATGACGTCTTTCTTGGTTTTTGGTGGCGGCAACTCCTAAATGGATTTGATTTTCGAGGGATCTAGTTTTATGCCCCTGCAGCTGACTAATCCCAACAGTTATTCGACAGGCACTCTATACGCATATTTGGCCAGATTTAGCTTCAAATTGAACTTGCAAAGTCTGTCAAAGAACTTCAGTAGGTGTATGATATGATCTATGTTTCCTCGTGACTTGATTATGACACCATCCATGTAGACTTCTATCTCTTTGTGCATCATGTTGTGAAAGATTGTGGTTATTGCTCTAATGTAAGTTATGTCGGCATTATTGAGTCCAAACGTCATTACACGATAGTGGTATACTCCCCATAGAGTAATGAATGTTATTTTCTGTGCATCTTCTTCGCTCATCAAAATCTTGTGGTATTCGATTAAGCAATACCTAAATGACTGTAATTCGTGCTTTACACAATTATCGATGAGTATGTGTATGTTTGGAAGTGGAAAATTATCCTTGGGACTATCTCAAATGAGATCATGGTAGTCCACAAAAATTTGAATCTTCCCATCTTTCTTTGGTACGGGTACAATGTTGGCCAACTAACAGGTGTAAGGAGTCACTTCCACTACTCCAGACTGTATCTATTTTTCAACCTCATCTTTGATTCTTATGCTTAGATTAGGCTTGAATTGTTGATTTTTCAATTTGATAGGGGTGAAACTAATATAAAAATCACCGTGAGCTCAAGGTTCCAAATTGATCCTCAAGGTGTTAAGCTCGGCATTCCAAAGAAGGTTGCTCATCCGAAGATAATATGCCTCAAATGGCATGGAAAATGGAATGGAGTTGGAGTTGTCATGTGAAGATCTAGGAAGAAAGTTTTTATTTGGCCTTTGTATGTAGGTCTTGGCCGAAGACCATATTTTTTTTAGCTTATCTTTATTTCTTTGCTTAGCTTAGGACACAATTAATAGGCCATGTAAAGGGTGACAATGTCGAGAGTCTTCCAATAAGGTGACTAAGCCAAAAGGTTTTCCTAAGGGATGACTAGGCCGTGAGTTGGAGGAAAAAGTGGCAAGAACAAGAGACATCTAGAAGATGGGGCTTTCCAGGAAGAATTTATGAACTAACAAGTTCATGAATTGACTATATTGAAGACTTCAAGGTTGGCCAAAGGGAAAGGAAGAGTTGTCCGAAATGGTTCATCAAACAAGTGCAAGGAATGAAAGCTTCTAAACGCATTCCAAGAAGATGAGATTGTTGGAAGAATCAAGTTCATGCATTTTTCCACTTGGGATTCACGTAGGGATGTGAAAGAGATTGAGTTCACTCTTGTCTCCAAGTAAAAAACCTTTCCCATTGCCTTGGTCTGGCCGAAACATCCTTGGTCACAAATTAAACCCAAACCCGTCCACACTTGGCCAAAAGTGTACTTGTAGTTTGTGTCTCTCCATTTGTCTTCTAGAATAGTCCATTCTCTACTATAAATAGGACCCTTAGGACTTGTAAATATTCAGAGTTGATTGAGATATAAACTTAAGTTTTACTCATTTGCTAAGTTATTCAACTTGTGTGTTGTTTATCTTAGTTGGTTCTTGTGTGAGCAAAACCCCTCGGTGTAAGTTGAAGCTAGGACTGTGTGACCTAGTTAAACCCAAGCTAAGGTTTCCATTTGGTGTAAGTCATGATTAGGACTATGTGACCTAATCAATACCCAAGCTCAAGGAACCCCTTTAGTGGTAAGTGAACGTTGGAACTATGTGGACCAACCTAGCCTAAGCTTCGGGTTACTAAAAGGGCTTCCAACCACCCTCACTTGGCTAGTTCACGGGCTTGTACTTAACAACCCCGGTCTGACCTTGTGGAATTGGTCACCTTCTCCTTTGTGTCAACTCAGGAAGTGAAACCCACGTGTCTCTATCCTTGGGCCCATCGACCGCACCTCACTTAAACCATAGCACCCGAACCAACACCAAATCAACCATCCTTCACTCGACCTTGCATCTTGAAACTCGTGTTAAATCCTTATCCAACCCACTATGTACTCACCATCCTCAACCTCCACAGTACTTAACAAACATTTCCTTCAAAGGTTGTTAACCAAAACTACTCGTGAACAACCGTCCAATCCCGACAACATCAAACAGTCCACGACAAACACCAACCGAGAACCTCATTATTTCAGATTATTCCCGAGACCTTGCCATCATCAAACCACCAAATCCCAATTATCATAGCCACCCTCAATGTACCCGCAACAACCCCACAAAACGCTTGAGTATAATTCCACCTCAACTACCCGAATAATCCAACCAACCACATTGACGTCTCTACCTAGTTCCATCATCGGACCTCACTGTTTCAGTGTATTTCCACAACATTGACACTGCCAAACCGTCAAGTCCCGATCATCAACATCACCCTCAATACACCAGTGACACCCCAACAAAATGCATTAACCCAACTCTTTCTAAATCCACCCGAAATAGACACCAAATACCACCCTATCCTGCCAAGCCGAGAATCCGAGAACCACCTTTTAAGTCTTGTTTTCGGGTCGATCCAAATATACCCAACACCTGACCAACTTACCAAACATCACCCCTCCTTACTTGCGTCAGACTGGTATCAAAGGATGGCGCTCCCGTCCCACGCCTTGACGCGATGGCCAACACAAAAATGTCACTTACAAACAAAGAAGAACTTCGAAAACTCGTTAGTGACCTTTTTGCCGACATATGCCAATATTAAAAAGAGATGTTGATCTCTCAACTTTTGATGATGGAGATATGAACCCAAAAGAGTTCCTTAAATGGTTAAACACCATTGAGGGATTTTTTAAGTACCGGCAATATGACGATCATGAGTGCTGCAAAGTTGCCAAATCAAGGCTCAAATCATTTGCTTCCAATTGGGAAAGCCTAAGAACCAATCGAAAAAGAAGTGGCAAGACCAAGATTGACTCTTGGAAGAAATTAAAGAAGCATATGATGAGAAAACGTTTGCCAAGGGAACATGAACAAAGTCTATACTTCTGACTCCCCACACGTCGTCAAGAAAAGGTTGAAGTGGCGTCATGCCGCACCTTTAGAGGTGTGGTTGAGAAACCATAAAGGAGAGGTGCCCCAAAGTCTTACATAGAGACCTCCAATGTCAAGAAAATGGGTAGCACCCTTTTTATCAACCCCTGGTATGGTCACGAAGTTGAAGAGAAAGATCAAAAGATAGAAGAGGGTACTACTTCTTTTACTAATCCATTATATGACCAAGGAGTTGTAGAAGGAGACACGGAGAAGGTAGAGGTCACCACGGGGATAAACAAAAGGAGAAAAAGGTGTTTCCAATGTCGAGAATCAGGAAACTTTGGCAAAGAATGTCCTAAACCCTGATTAGTGACAAATGAAGATGGTGCGAAGTCCGTGGAGGAATCTGAAGACAAGGAAAGTTCTGAGATCCCCTTACTTGATGCACAAAAGACAGAGAAAGAATTTAAGAAGGGGAGTGTTATAGTTATCGATGTGAAGGAACTTCTGAATGACGTTGTATCCGATACACTACCAATGAAAGGTGTTGAACATATTCTTGATTTATTTTCAAGAAGCTCATTACCTAATCAACAAAACTATGGATGTCACCCGGACGAGGTTGAAGAGTTGCAAGGCAAAGAAAAGAATTGGTACGCGAAGGTTATACTCGAAAGAGTCGTAGTCTATACACGACACCCGCCTTGTTGGTGCCAAAATAAGATAAGACTTGGCACACATGTGGCACTATCTAAGCAAGCAGCAACATCATGAAAAACAAGCTCTCTTTGCCGAGGCTGAAGTTTCCTTTTAAGGAATTAAGCGAAACCAAGTGGTCCTTTAATATGGAATCGAGGAAAAGACACCCTCTAAGGGGAACCCGAGAAGGAAATGCATGGAAAGTGACCCTCGTGATCAAGTTGTGTTTGGACGAATGGTATGTAATGTTTTGTGGATGGTGTGACGTTCCAAACTCTCCCTTACACAAGGTGTCACGTCCATCCTTGGGACATGTGATATCTTCTGAGGACATTGATGCCAACCCACCTAAGGCGGAATTTATTCTAAGCTGGTCCGAACCTACGAGGACCGTTGCGGTAAAAGGTGTTTTTGATTCGGCTTCTCATTTTCATCTTGTTATGCAGAATTATTATACCCTTGCTGCCCATAACAATGAACTAATAAAAGATGATTACAAATGGTTCTATGGAGCAACAAGAATCTTTGAAATCGTGGAGGAAAAGAATTGTCAAGCCCCGGTTCTAACCATGCCAAGACGTGAAAAATCATTGGACAACAAATATGAAGCTAGAGTAGGTGCCATATTTTTCTCTAGCACCAAATTGAATGGTGCACCATGTCATTCTTATACCTATGTCAAGGCGGCAAGTCTTATGAAATCCGAGATCCAATATGAACCTCATTTTAAATCAGAACCGTTTGGCTTTTATTCGGATCTGTATTTGGCAATCATTGAAGAAGGCATCTCCAAGATAAAACTTCCGGATTTATCTAATGGTGGGAATGTTAGATCAACACCTGTTGTTGAAAATTTATTACCACATTTAGACGGCATGAATTCTAGGATGATTATTTTGAAGAAGTGGAGTACGGTGTAAAAATCCCCGTGACCTCAAGGTTCCAAATTGATCCTCGAGGTGTTAAGCTCGGCGTTCCAAAGAAGGTTGGTCATCCGAAGATAATATGCCTCAAATGGCATGGAAAATGGAATGGAGTTGGAGTTGTCATGTGAAGATCTAGGAAGCAAGTTTTTATTCGGCCTTTGTATGTTGGTCTTGGCCGAAGACCATGTTTTCTTTTAGTTTGTCTTTATTTCTTAGCTTAGCTTTTAGCTCTTAGCTTAGGACACAATTAATATTCCATGTAAAGGGTGACAAGGCCAAGAGTCTTCCAATAATGTGACTAAGCCAAAAGGTCTTCCAAAGGGATGACTAGGCCATGAGATGGAGGACAAAGTGGCAAGGACAAGAGACATCTAGAAGATGGAGCTTTCAAGGAAGAATTTATGAACTAACAAGTTCCTGAATTGACAATATTGAAGACTTCAAGGTTGGCCAAAGGGAGAGGAAGAGTTGGCCGAAATGGTTCATCAAACAAGTGAAAGGAATGGAAGCTTCTAAACACATTTCAAGAAGATGAGATTGTTGGAAGAATCAAGTTCATGCATTCTTCCACTTGGGATCCACGAAGGGATGTGAAAGAGATTGATTTCACTCTTGTCTCCAAGTAAAAACCTTTCCCATTGCCTTGGTCTGGCTGAAACATCCTTGGTCACCAATTAAACCCAAACCCGTCCACACTTGGCTGAAAGTGTACTTGTAGTTTGTGTCTCTCCATTTGTCTTCTAGAAAACTTGTAAATATTCAGAGTTGATTGAGATATAAACTTAAGTTTTACTCATTTGCTAAGTTATTCAACTTGTGTGTTGTTTATCTTAGTTGGTTCTTGTGTGAGCAAAACCCCTCGGTGTAAGTTGAAGCTAGGACTGTGTGACCTAGTTAAACCCAAGCTAAGGTTTCCATTTGGTGTAAGTCATGATTAGGACTATGTGACCTAATCAATACCTATGCTCAAGGAACCCCTTTAGTGGTAAGCGAACGTTGGAACTATGTGGACCAATCTAGCCTAAGCTTCGGGTTACTAAAAGGGCTTCCAACCACCCTCACTTGGCTAGTTCACGGGCTTGTACTTAGCAACCCCGGTCTGACCTTGTGGAATTGGTCACCTTCTCCTTTGTGTCAACTCAGACAGTAAAACCCACGTGTCTCTATCCTTGGGCTCATCGACCGCACCTCACTTAAACCATAGCAACCGAACCAACACCTAATCAAATCAATCATCCTTCACTCGAGCTTGCATCTTGCAACGTGTGTTAAATCCTTATCCAACCCACTATATACTGACCATCCTCAACCCTAATAGTACTTAACAAACATCCCCTCCAAAGGTTGTTAACCAAAACCACTCGTGAACAACCGTCCAATCCCGACAACATCAAACAGTCCACTACAAACACCAATCTAGAACCTTACTATTTCAGATTGTTCCCGAGACCTTGCCATCATGAAACCACAAAATCCCAATCACCATAACGACCCTCAATGTACCCGCAATAACCCCATAAAATTCCTGAGTCTAATTCCACCTACAACTACCCGAATAATCCAACCAACCATATTGACGTCTCTACTGAGTTCCATCATCGGACCTTACTGTTTCAGTATATTTCCACCACCTTAACACTGCCAAACCGCCAAGTCCCAATCATCAACATCACCCTCAATACACCTGTGATACCCCTACAAAACTCCTTAACCCAACTCTTTCTAAATCCACCTGAAATAGCCACCAAACACCACCCTATCCGGCCAAGCCGAGAATCCGAGAACCACCTTTTGAGTCCTATATTCGGGTCAATCCAAATATACCCAACACCCGATCCACTTACCAAACATCACCCCTCCTTACTTGCATCAGAAACCCTATTGATGGGTAGATTGTGGGCTACTTTATCTATGCTTAACCCAGGCATATCCGTGTATGACCATGCGAATACGTCGACGTATTCCATTAGTAGATTTATCATCTCTTCTTTCTTGCACGTGTCCAAATGCGTACTTATCTGGGTTTATTTAACCGTTTCCTTATCTCTAAGGTTAATTGCTTCGATTTCGTCCAAATTAGGCTTTTGCTTATTCTCATACTGATCTTCTTCGTCGATGAGATCCTCTGGCAACTTGATTTCTTTGTCGTACTCCTTATATTCATTTTCATCCGTATCACTTGACTCACTCATCTCACGACATGTCATGACATTAAGAGTTGTTTTATTATTATTACTGAAAAATAAGGCAAAGCATGATTAGTGTATAAAAACATGTTAGATTGGAATGAGCTGAGGATTTCATTGATTTTTATAAAGAAAATACAAATTGTCGTCCCGACTCGGATCAACGTCGAGTCATTTCCATTTTTTCAAAAATTACATAGAAAAACTAAAGATACAAATGGTGAATGCTCGGGCCTCACCCAATTTCACCGATCTTTGAAAGCAAATTTAAATTTACTCTCTACCGTTGAGCCAAAAGCGGGGTAGAGGTCCAATTGGGCAACTGCTCATCTGGATCAGCATTGCAGATGGTGGGTGCTTCAGAGCATTACTCTAGTATCACGACACGCTCTTTCTCTTAGAATAGCATCCCTAAACCCTCTTTTGCATCTCCGCCATTTTGCATGGGCATTCTGACTGGTACATGCCCAAAAAAGGTTTATGCATCTGTGAGGGACCTCTCTTCTTTTAAATCAACATCGGAGGCTTCTTCGGAGTTTGGTATATACCCGAGACCAAAATGATACTCATTTGCCAGAATGGATAACAACTCCTTGATGCCCTAGAGCTCTCTGCCCAAACATTTGTCGAGTTCAAACCCATTCTGAAGCATAGTTGCACCAGTCATCTTATAAATTGTTTGCATAGGGCTTTATTCGTTATCCCCTTGGTGGACAGCTCCCGCAAGCTCTACCACGTGGAAATCTATGTCTTTTAGGATTTTCTCTATTACAAGTACATAGTTATTGGGGTAGTTGTGAATTCTACTCGCTCCGTGAATCACCATTTCATGATTCTCTCATACAAACTTTAGTGATTAGTGGAGAGATGATGGCACTGCTCTGACGCTAATTGCTATAACCTGAAACTCGATGGTGAACTCGGCGGGCTCGATTTCTATGTTAAGGTCCACCTTGCCAATGGGGTCACGTTGTGCTCTATTGAAATCTCTTACATTGGTATGACTCTGGCATATCTTTCCAATATCATAACTAGCTGCTATAATATGGATTCGGGGCATATATTGAGACCGGCCCATCATCGACAAGTACCCGAGCTATGACTTTGTCTCTACACTTAACAGTGATATAGAGAGTCTTATTGTAGGTTGTCCCCTCTTTTGGCAATTCATCAGGGGTAAAAGAAATCTAATGGGCCCTAATGACATGACCCACCACGTCGACTAGTGTTTCGTTGCTTGTCCCTATTGGGATATGGGCTTCGTCCAACCCTTTCATTAGGGCTTGACGATGCTTTGATGAACTTAAGAGCAGCACCATTACTGATATTTGAGCTGGCATCTTTTTCAAATGTTCCACAATAGAATATTCTTTTGGCTTCATTGATAGGCCTTCTTTTATTTTCCTTTTTACGGGGCACTCTATGTGTCAACTCCTCAAGAGTATAACATCTTCATGATCTTGTCATTCCCTAGGCCATTACTACTTGGATGACGAATTCCTTTCTTGGAACTAAGACTACTTTTTATGGTACTTGGACCACGAATGGCTTTCTCGGGGATGGAATCAGCACCTTGAATTGTGGCTGCTCTTGTAGAGTAAGAGATGCTACCATTTGTTCTAAGGTTTCAACAGATTCTTGGGCCAATGGCTGGTATATATCTCAATCTTTCTCCCATTCTATCATATGTATATGATTGACACCATGATTGGGAGAGGATTTGTGTTTACGTTTGGTGCAACTATCTCCAAAATGATCTCTCGTTTGTCGATCAGATCTTGTTACTTATGTTTTAGATTGATACAATCCTCTGTACTATGTCTACTCCCTCCGGAATGATAGGTACAAGTTTGATCGGCTCTATAGAAGCGACTTTCGAGATTATCAGGCTTTGGGGGCACGGTTTGGATGATTCTGGCAATGTTTAGCTTTTCGAACAACTTTATTCCGGTTCTGAGAAGTGGAGTAAACGTCGGGGGAGGCTTCTTTTCAAAATTTGGATGTGTCAAGTTGTACGTAGCCAGAGGGAGCTGGTTTCAATGGTTTTGATGATTTTGAGGTGCTTGGTAAACTGGTGTGGGAATTTGGTAATTTGGCAATGGAGCTTGATAGGCAGTAGCTGCGGTTTGATAATTGGGTTATGTGTAGTATACTGGCACATGGTTGTATGAGGATGGTATGTAGTTATTTGGGGGAGGATATTGGTATATATCGAAGGAAGATTGTGATCCTTCTTTTCTACGACTCCTCGGGCTAGGGGTATGGGAGAGGTTTTTTACGTCCTTCTTCTTTTTCCTTGCGACCCTAGTAGTGCTTACCAAGCCAGCTTTGTTGGCTATACTAACGATCTTTCTGAATTTGAGGCCATCTTCAATTGCCTTTCCCATCTTTACCAATTCGGAGAATGGTCTCCTGGCCATAGACATCATACGATCATAACAATCAAATTCTTCTGATCGAATGAAAACTGAAACTAGTTCCTCCTTGCTCATTGGTGGCTACACTCAAGCGGCTTCGGCCCTCCACCTACTTACATACTCGCAGTAGGTTTCAGTATTATTTTGTTTGATTTTCTCTAAGTAATAGTGGTTCAGCACGGTTTCCACGTTAAAGTTGAATCTATCCATGAAGGCCCTTACCGTGTCTTCCCAAGAGTCCCATCGACAGATGTCTTAAGCCGTGAACCATTCTGACGCCTCTCCTGTGAGGCTTCGGCTGAAAAACCTTTCGGCTGAAAAACCTCATTATTAGAGCTTCATTTCTCTTGATTCTGACTAGTTAGTATCAATATTCTCTTATATAAGCTTTGGAATTTCCTGTCCCATTGAAGAGTTTGAACTTAGGTACCTTAAAGCCCTCGGGAAGGTCCAAGTCCAGATGCATGAACAAGTCATCATAGCTTAGGCCCGTTGCTTTTCGAGATCCCTTATTGGATTTTTCGAGCAGATCTACCATTTTCCGCTCTATTTCTTTGTCTCTTCGGTACTGATCGGCTCTCCACGCTCTTTCCATCTCTTCGTAATGGTTAAGTTATTGTGAAGAGCCAATGGGAGTAATTGGGGTGTGAAAGGATATTGTGGGGTGCACTGGGTGACTTTTTAGAGTGCCATCGACTCTTGGTGTTGTATGAGTGGCGGTGTTTTGGTGTAGGATGGGGTCGCATAAGCAGGTGGTGCCTAATAAGAAGGCACCGAATGGGAGGTCCCAGCCATGTGGGTGCCATTTGATGGAGATGGAGTTTGGTACGAGGTACCAGCATGGTTATTTGGGAAGTGTTCGGGTATAGGTGATTTTATTGATGGAAAAGGCACTGGAGGACTTCTAGTCTCGGCGGCTGCTTCTCTAGAAGCGTTAATGGATTAGTTCTTTGTGACTTATTCCTGAAGGTCCGCGATCTTTCTAATTAGCAAATTAATCACATTCTCGTGGTGTGAAACACTTTGAGGTCCTGAGGCGCAATATCCTCGATAACCAGGGCATTTTTGTTGCGTGTCTCTTCGGGTGTACCAGTCATTTTCTCTTGATTTTGTTTGTTTAGGGATGCTGCTACAGCTTTTGATTTGGTGAAATATGCCAGTGTAACGCAATACAGATCAACCTCTCTATAAGAAAGAATAACTCAAAGGCAAATGATGTTAGTACGTTAGTCGAGAATAACAATACAAGATATCAAATACAAATTGCACATAGACTCATGTATTCGATCCAAACTCTTGATTGATTCTCCATTCTGGGGGTATTTTGGTCATTTTGGCCATTTTTTATTTTGAGGGTTTTGGTTTGAAGGTCTATGATCAATTTGCTACCACGACGTTGTTGAACCAAAATTTCTTCTATAAATAGGGGGAATTATAATTTATATAATATAGGGGCCGAGTCTTATGTAGACTGTCTACGTATCCCTCTGCGGCAAATCAGGCTCTTACGTAGTTTGGGTTACATAAAAATTAATCCTAATTTCATCTACTAGAATCATTCCTAGACCAGGCCCGATAAGGGAGTCCTACGTATTTCTCATCGAGATATCAGGTCGGACATAGTTTCCTTTACAAAAGAGGGAGGGAATAACATTTTGATTGAAAGATAAAGGGGGACGCTTAAACTACCCAAAAGATGTCTTCTCCTTGATGCCATGGCAGGCCGTTGTTCTTATGACCGCGCATTCTCCCCGTGGCTTTCTTAGAAGCGGTCGTGTATTACAACCCAAATCTGACTGGTGTTGACAAGATGCTCTAACTCAAACTTAAAGGCTTCGCATTCTTCAATGTCATGGCCCGGTGTCCCTGAATGGTACAAGTAAATCTTTCTCCTCGAAATGTTGGCAGAGAGTTTCCAAGTGGACTTGGTTGTGAGAACCTTGCCGGTGCGGGCTAAAATAGAGAAGAAGTTTGCATACTAGTCTTTGAAGACTGTAAAGTCGTAAAGCCAAATTTGATTCTCAATGGTGATTCCTTCACCAGACATGACGGGGTCGTAGACCAGTAGAGAGTGTGGGGCCCACCGGTTACAAATGACCTTCTCATCAATCAATCTGACAACCCTCATTTTTAAAGCCACGCACTCGTCTATAGTGTGACCGGTTGATTCTTGCGTAATATGTACCTCTTATGGGCATAGGTGGGTGCACAAGTTGGGAGGACGTCGGAGCTGACACACGTCGTTCTGGCAGCTCTTGTTCCATCATACACCTTAATGTTTTGCACTGACCTGGGTACAACTTTGAAGAATGAACTGTGAGCTCTAAAGGTCATCGCCCACCACATAGGAGATGACGTACGGGAAGGCCCTTGTGGTATCTCGTATTAGTTAACAACTTCATCGGTAGCTATGGTGACTCTCTCAGGCACCTCACTTAATTCACTATACGATATATGATCCATTGTAGGCAACTCTGATTCTTTTTTGGGTGTTTTGAACAGTGGGACGTAGTCATCGACCATTTTCTTGACCTCTTCAGGGTGGTTTTGGTATTGACATTTCCCTTTAGGAGACTATTCTGCGAGGTTCCCTACAAACTCCATAATTTTGTCAACCTCTTTCATCTTGGCTCTATCCAAGTCAATCTTGCGGATCTTTTCCCTAAGTGACTCATCAGTCTCTTCATCGCTAACCAAATCGATGATTGGTGATGTGGCACTTTGGCTATCGGGAGTGTCCATCGGTAGCAAATCAATCTTTAAGAGGAGGTGAAAAGTTTAGTTTAGTTTTGGTATTTCCTTGCGTTTTTATTTTGGATTGGTATCCAGAATATGGAACCAATAAAGAGTTCAGACGGAACACGTGAAAATACATAAGCAGTTATACCATGGTTCCTAGTTGGCATATGGCAAAGCCTAGGGGTTGGATGGCTTCCCAACTATTATAGGATTGGAATTCTATGGAGTGTTCTACGTATCCCCGTTTCAACCCAAATAAATTGTAAAGATCCCTAAAGGCTACGGTCGGACCGAATATCCTATCGGCGCTAGCTAAGGATAGGAATTTCATAATCTCATTGTGAGTAGGCTTATAGAGTACTAGAAGGTTATGGTCGGGTTTCTTCCTCCTTCTCATACAGGTCCCAACTCTATCTATACAATCTCGGATCTCCTCTAGGGTCGGAGTCATCTCGAAGTCTCCGAACCTAAACACTATTCTATCACAATCCCAATAACTGTTACCGACTTCTAAGAGTTCTCTATTTCCTTTCATGGTCATAAGGGAAGGTAAGTGTCCTAGACAGTTCGTTACTTCTCTTTTTTGTGAAGTATCTAACCACGACCACCATAATTTTAGCAACTCGGGTGCGTCTAAAACTATGTCGAATTGCAGGTTGGTATGCATCTACAAAACATAGCACGGTTAATTCCCCCCCCCCCCTCCCCCCAAAGGAAAATGGTTTATCACATAAGGCACAGTTAATGCTTTCACATAGCAAGTAGTTGGATGTAGTGTCGTTGGGTCGTAAACCGTTAAGACATGAGGTAGTGAGCCTAATAGGTCTGAGATATCTGAACCTGTCTAGGTCAAGCATGCACTAGTTTGGTAGGGATTTGGCTTCGCTCTATCCTAGTTGTACTAGAGTGGTTTAGCAAATGACTAAGGGACCCGAGCGAACTACTCAGGGTGAACCGTTGTCACTGTTGGACGACTACGAACCAACTTTCTCTTTAACGTGTTCCAAGCATCATCAAAATCGTCGGTAGACAAATGAGTTTCTTCTTAGTAATTTTAATAAATTTACAATTGAAGTGGAAATGTTCTTGGTTTTATATTAGAGGATGATTGCGAAATTTGCATAATCATTTTTGTGCACTGATGCGAGTGTGTGTGCATGCCATTTGGCGGAGTATGAAATACATGAATGACAGTTATACTTGCGGAAATTTAAACACATAAGAAATTTATAGAAATTAAAACATGTGTGTATTGGAACCCTTATGGTTAGAACCTAGGTTTATCCCCAGCAGAGTCGGCATCTATTACGGTTCACTTTTACGCGGAGGCATAAAAAGCTACTATGAGGTTGTTGGTGCTCTAAGTCGGATAATTATTTTTAGAGTCGCCACGCAATTTATAGGTAAATTAGCAAAACCAAATTGAAAGAGTTTATTCAAATGAATGGAAAATCCTATCTAAACCGGAGTCGAGGTAAGGGTTCTGGTCATCTCCATGGAAGGTGTTAGACACCTCGGTATTAAGGATCAGTAGAATACGATTGACCTTCGAGTTCTATAGCATGTTTAAAAATTATGAATTGTTTATCTTCCACCAAAATGGTGCATAAGGGTGATGTAATCAATTTACTTTCGAACTAAGAACACTCAAGAATTAACTTAAGTAGAACTCTACAGTTAGTTCGATAAATTTCCCATTTCATTTTACACACTTTAAAACATTTTTTAATTTCGAAAAGAGTATAATGTATTCTAAATGTTATGTTTTGGGTTTTAAGAAAATAGACAAGTTTTCCTTTCCATGCTATATTTCGAGAGGTCGTCCCATAATCGACTCAAGTCCGAGAAAGGTTTAAGTTTCTCTTTTTTTTTAAGAATTCATTCTAGTTTGGACTCAGCCCCAAAACAGTCCAAATATATGTCCAAATCAGCCCGGTTTTAAATGATTTAGAAGTCCAATTTCGAGTTTATCGATTGAGTTTCATTTTTTTCAAAAATCAGCCCATTAACCTTTTTGGGAAATGAAGCCCAGTTTTAGAAAAAAGAGTATGTAATCCAAACCAATTCATTTCAGTCTTGTTTAATTCGAATTAAATACTAGTTAACCCTCAAAATCAATTTAGAGTCCAAAGATGTTTTAAATCTTTTAAAGATCCTTTTGAAATTCATTTGGCAATTATAATTAAACGGTGTACATATCGTTTGCCTATGCTAAGTCGTAACCACAAAAAGTAACAATAATATCATATGTGGATATTTATATAAGTAATTTCACATAATACATATATAATGAATGGAAATGAGATGAAGTTAGGCTGGTGGGCCTACCTAAGCCCATCAATTACTATTTTCACCCACAGTTGGGCCTTCAAATGCACAGTAACTCATCAGCCCAACCGGCTGAAAGAGACTGGGGGGCCAATGGGGCCAGCTCATCGTGCAAGGCCCAAGAAGAGGGGGATGCAAGTTAGAAAGTATCTAAAACTCATCATATGCAAAATAAAATCAAAGTGTATAAGCAGCCCATAATAAACGAAGCCCAAGCTAAAACATTTAGATCGTCCCAAACTAAAACAGTAAGTAACGATATGAAGTAAAGAAAAATAGACAGTTGGGCTCGGCCTAATGATTAATATGTAGGCAGATGGCAACAAGAAAAATGAACAAGGCAGGTGGAATGGGCCAAGTCATAACAACAATGAAGAGAGACAAAGATGACTAATATAAATGGGCTAGACCCAATAAACACACATGGTGCAACAATCATGTATGATATATATATGGAGATATACTAGGTATACCTGATGTATAAACTATATATCGAGCATATATCAGGGCACATTAAACACAAAGAAGGAAGGATGGCAATTTTCAAAAAAAAGACTCATACAGTACCAATATTCACTCTCATCATTACTGTATATATTTCACCTAATGGGTATAGTATGGAGATCCTAGTTTTTAAACATGAGGTAGTAGCATTTAAGTTATCCTTATAACCTTATCTTAATTGTTGAATCAAACATATCATAGTGCAGAACTCCCTATCAATTACTAGGATGAATCAGTGGAGGGAGAAAAGATAGGCCAACTTAGACTAGTAACGGGTGATACCTAATTTTTATCCTCCAATAATTTTATTTAATTATTCAGAGTTCTCGAGTCACAGACGGAGTGAAATATACTTTTTACAAAGCGAATATGATTTTACAAAATTATCCCGGAAGTATTTTGTCATTTCATTTGACAAAATTTCACTTGGTATATATATTATATATCATATCCTAATTTTACATAATTTGAATATTAATTATGATTTTGAAATTTTAATCGATTATTATAAATGTAATTGTCTTAAAGGAATTTTCAAAATTAAAGGATTAATGTCCCGCTCCATCAAATTCAGGAAATTGTTAATTAAATAAGATAACGGAATTACATATTTTTAAATCATGTTTTCAATTAAAAAAACTTTTGCATAGTTTTAATTTCCAAATTTCTAATTAGTATCAAATTTACACTCAAAACGAAACTTTTATTTTAAGCTATGTATGAAATTATTCTGTCATTTGTAAAATGTATTCATAGGAATTTTAATTCGTAAAACAAGTTGGGCCAAATCCCCTACCCTTTTTAATTTTCCCTGAGCCCAAGCCCAACCAACTAGGAAAAGAGGCCAAGCCTTTGATCGACAAAACAAAAGGGCAAAAACAAACTAGCCTGTCCTTCATCCTCATTGCTTTTAATGGCTAAAATACAGAGTACGGTTGCTCTGTGTGCTTTGTTGCTTCGACGAGAATGGAAATGACATTTAATGTCATTCCTCTCACCAGGTTAGGTCGCCCCTCTCTGTCGTCCTTGCTACTTTTTCTACTAGCATTTATTTCCCTTTGTCCAATTTTGATTTTCTATTGGTTTAGAACAATTTTGAGGGATTTTCCCCCTATTTTGGTTCTCTCACATCGGATCCTTGGCTTGCCTAGGGTTTCCATTTAGTTTTATAAATTGAGACTCCCATCCCACATTTTAACTGTCGAAAAAAAGTTTCAATAGGTCCAGAACTTGAATCCCAGGCTTGACATTGTTTGAGCCATTTTCAAGTTAAAATTCGATTAATTATCTCTTAAGTTACCGATTCAGCCTTTTGGGAGGAACCCAGAGTTAGAATAATTGATCTTCAGTTATTAAAACCCTCTTTTCTTCGTGTGTTTGCGAGCTCGAGGTCCCCGGAGTGAAGATTCAAGCTCACTTCCATCTTTAGGTTGCCTTCATACAAGGTAAACACTAAACCTTTTAATTTTCAGTTTAATTTAGCTTAGTATGATATGTGTGATGTGTTTATGTGCTTATTGAATGTGTTTAGTTTAATATTAGTTGTTATTTAAGTTTGTTAGTTTAGTTTTAAACATGCTTAGTTGTTGAAGCCTATTAGGATAGCTATTAATATGTAATTAGTTTACTTTAGTTATAGTTTGAAGTTTGATAGATTAGGTATCAAGCATGATTACTAATTGTTTGGCTTCATACTAATTATTCAACATGTTTCTAAGTATTGTTTGGGATTTCTAAGCTAATATCAAGCATGTTTAAGATAAAACTGGTTGTTGCTTGTGTACATTAGTTCAATAATCAGCATGTTTTGGTAGAGGCCACCATGTCTGATCATTATTTTGATTGTTAGTGTTGTTTAGGCTACTGATGATATTGTTAGATACTATAAACATGATTAGATGATAACCATGTGGACTTAAAAAGCTTGTTTAATCATAATGGATTACTTTAGTTGGCTTAATACTCAACCTGGTTAGTTTTTAGAGTTGTTAATTATATGTGAGATGTTTAGGTGATGTTAAGTTAATCTGTGTGTTTCATTTCAAGTTTGTTAAGTATTCTATGGTAGCTTAGGGTGTTTTGTGTCAGTATGTACATTTAGAATCAGCATGCTAGTTTGACCAACTATTTAGGATTATTCAATGGGAAGATTGTGTTGGTTTTGTATCCACTGTTGAGTTAATGTAATGCTCTCAATGTTTCTTGAGATCTCTTTGATCATGTGTGGTCTATTTAAATTGTTTTGATTCAATTTGTATATCACCTTAGACTTGCTTTAATCAGATTTAGGTTGGCTAGTTAACTTCATACATAGTTAGAATCTAGTTTGGCCATGTGCAATCTATGTGTTTGACCTTGAAATGATCAGTCTGTTTGTTTCAGTTTGTTCTAACTAATTTTGGGATTAATTAAGTTGACTGGTGTTGAAAATGATATTAGATTCAAACTGGTTTTAACTAACAAGTACGATATATGATTTTTTTTGTTTCGTTCTCAGTTGGTATGCATATTCCTCATGTCTATATAGAGTTTGTCTAATGAGATTGCTAGCATGTTTAGGTCACACTATCATATAAGAACCTTAGAGATAAAGATAAACACAAGTGTGACATCGTATTCATGTCTTGTTAGATGTCTTACATGTTTAGAATGCTAGTTTGAGTTTTCTAAAAGTACATGCCCTTTTGTCGAAGTCATTTATACCTTGGAATCATGTCATGTCTCTTCCTATGTTGACTGGAAATCTGTCAAATGATAGGAGCATGATAGGTTTTCACACCTTTGTTTATCTTGAAAGTTATGTATGGCCTGTTTGTTTTTCATTTCCCATGTTGATCATAAACCTTGTTTGTCTAATATTCCCCTCCCTCTATTTAGTTGTGATTTTTTAAGCTAGAAATGCATATGCCTGAGAAAATTTTGGATTTTTATAGCCTGAATGTGCAGTAACATGAACATGCTAGTTATTCCTCACCCTCTCTTCATGACTGTCCTGTATTTGGCTCAACTCAAATCTTTCTTGTTGTGGGCATAGACTATGTTTGTTTGGTTTTCTCTTATGAACCTTTAATGTGTTGGCCAAACCAAGTGTCGTGTCCCCTGTTCCTTTATATCTGCTGCAGTATCATGACATCCTCCTCCTTTAAATGACCCTAACAGTTGCCCTAAGTTCAACCTAGTCTCCATGATGTGTGTTGTGTGTATGTATAACTATTTGAAACATGGACTGTTAGGTTAGTTCTTTAACTGAGTATTAGTTTACCTTCTATGCTTCATGCATAACTGAGTTAGAAGGCCATCATGTTTAGGGAAGGATTTCAGGATAGGCATTGGTGTATTGTGCTATGTGTTTGCCTATTTCTGGGCATCTCTTATCTTCACAAGAATTGGCTTTAAACTTCATATTTCAATGTCATGTGTGTTTGTTTAAGTACATGTGATATATATAGGGTTATATATACCGAGTATACCTACTACACATGAGTATATAGGTTGTGTATCACTCATAAATAGCATATGTGTGTTCTATTGGGCCTGGCCTATTTTGATAGCATCTCCTATTTTCTTCTTCATGACTATGTGATTGGGCTTGGCCCACTATCTAAATTTCCTTTTACGCTGTTATTTAATTTGGGCTAGCCCATATCTTCTAAATTAAATGCAAGGCTGTTGTGGATGGTTTATGTATTTATATCACGTATGTGATTAATTTAATAAGTTTTGGGTACGTCTAACTGGTATTCTCATTTTCCCCTTGTTTTGTCTCCTTAATGCATCATCATGGAATGGGCCCTTATTGGGTTTCTCCTCTTCATCGAGTCACATCCTTGCAGTATCACTGATTGGGCTGAAACCCAATCCAGACATGCCGGCCGAGAATAAGAAATAGCAAAGGGAAACTAACATTTACATTGAAGGTCCAACTATAGGTAAAAATAGTCAACTGGTGGGCTTAGGTAGGCCCACCAGCCTAAATTTTTTCTCAATTCAATTTATTTATTTTTGTATATTTATGTATTGAATGTAATAAAATACTTTCAAAATATTGGAACTTCACTTATGGTTGGAAGCTAGGATAGGCAAAACGATGCGTATGTCATTTAGTTAGATCGCCCAAAGTAATTTCAAGGCTTGTTTAAATCTGAAAGAGACGGGTTATTTAGAATAAAAAGGACGGTTTTCGGACAATGAAAATCTGGAATATACCACTATAGCATGCTAAAAGAATAAAAGAAAAAATTATTTTTCTCAATTTCTTTGATAAAAACCCAAACTTGTTATTTTAAGGGGAGCTATACCACTTTTGAGATTTGAAAATGGTTTTAAACAAACGATGCATAGTGTAAAATAATCAAAATAGTTGGACTAAATATGGAGTTTTACTCAAATTCGCATTTGAGTGTTCCTAGTCTGCAAACTAAATTGACTAAATATCTCGTGCATATCATTTTGGCGGAAGATTTTAACTCTTTGTTTAAACAAAATCTTGAGTTTTTGAATACATGAAATGATAAATATTTTCTTGCGTATTTTTAACCTTAAACAATTTGTATCACTTTTAAAAGCATGCTATAGATCTCGTAGGTCAATCGTATTTTATGGATCTTTAATATCGGGGTGCTAACACCTTTTTCGGGGATCACCAAAACCCTTACCTTGACTCTTGTTTAGATAGGATTTTTCAAACTCTTTGAATAAACTTTCACACTATTTTTCTAATTTACCTATAAATTAGGTGACAACTATTAGCATATTATCCAATTTAGAGCACCATCCATATTCTTAGTAACTCTTTTTACGCTAACCCATATAAAAAAGCGAACTGTAACAGATAACGACTCTGCTGGGGATAAACCTAGGTTCTAACCATAGGGGTTCCAATACAAAATGCTTTTAAATGATGTAAATTGTTTATGTATTTTAATACCACAATTATAATTGTCATTCGTGTATTTAATCTTATGTCAAATGGCATGCGCACACACTTGCATATGTGAACAAAAGTGATTATGTACATTTTGCAGTCACCCTCTAGTATAAAACCAAAAATATTTCCTTGGAACACGTTGAAGATGGAGTTGGTACGCGATCGTTCCAACAGTCGACAATGGTTCACCCTGGGTTGTCTGCTCGGGTCTCTATGTCATTTGCTAAACCACTCTAGTACAACTAGGATAGTGCGAAGCCAAATCCATTGAATTAGCATATACTGACTTAGACATGTTTGGGCATCTCATACCTATCTGGACCTGATAGGTTGACTCCCTTATGTCCTAATAGTCTCCGACCCAAAGGTACCGCATCCAACTACTTGCTATGTGAAAGCATTTACGTGTCTTATGTGATAAACTATTGCTTCTTGGGGTGGGGGGAACTAACCGTATTTTGTTTTGTAGATGACTCCCAATTTGAAATTCGACATGGTCATTGAAGCACCCGAGATAATGAAAAACTGGTGGTCATGGCTAAGTGTCGCACAACAAAAGGAAGTAACGGATTGTCTAGGACACCTTCTCTACCTTATGACTATGAAAGGCAACCCCAACCTCCTAGAAGTCCTTACCGAGTATTGAGACAATAAAATAATGGTATTTAGGTTCAGAGATTTTGAGATAACCTCGAACTTAGAAGAGATTTGAGACTACATAGACAGTGTATGAACCTATATGAGGCAGAGAAAGAAACCCGACCGCAACCTTCTAGTACCCCACTGGCCAACTCCCGACGAGATTCTTAAGATGATGTCCCTAGCTAGCGCCAATTGGATATTTGGGCCGACAGTAGCTTTTAGGGATCTCTATACCCAGTTTGGGTCTATCCAGGGCTTACGTAGAGCGTTCCGTAGAATTTCATTTCTTTGCTGCTTGGGAAGCTACACGACCTCTGGCCTTCGATATATGCCTCAATGGAACCATGGTATTTCCCAAAGATTGTTACCAAGCCATAGATACACGTGTCATCTTTATCGACATGCTATTTTCAATGGCATAACCACCAACGAGCAAACCAAATACTATGACCTAGTCCCGGTCATCCTGTTCGACATCTATTGACCCTTAGGTCAATGTCGAAACCTACATGGGTATTTTCAAGGTTGTAACCTCTTAGTCCAATGGTGGATCATTAAACACCTCCACAAAACTGAGGTTTCATCATACCGAGACCCCGCCCGTAGAGAAGATGTCCTTCTAGTTACTTACCCAAACTTCGGGACCCAATCCAAAGAGGGGTGGGCTTTCATCTTTTCTAGGCTCCAAGAGGATAGTATCCAATGGAGATTTCCTGACTTCTACTCCGAGACCATATCAGTGAGAGGACAAAAATTCCATTTCCTACCCCCTTATGGGGATTCAGGAAATCCAACCATATGCACCTCTTAGGGTCCTACGACAATTCAGAAGAGAATAAGTAATCCCCTAAATTAGAAATATAGGGGAGTATGTGCTTGACTAAGAGGGAGACAATATCGAAGCGGTCATTGACATCATCCGTGAATGGAACGGCCAAATCAGGTGGGGTCTAGAGACTTTAGCTGATGATCCTCTTCACCCAGGACATGACAAAGATTATGTAGATTGGGTGAGAACACATTTGCAAGGCACCCTCGCACTGGGTCCCAATCTCTACAAGTCGAAATAGGATCAGCATTCAAAAGTCGATATCAAAGTTCGATGCATCAACAGATAAGCGGATGATCGGGATGCCAAATACCAATAGAAGATATAGTATGACTAGGCCATCATAGCAAGCTTGACCGAAGAGGTCGACTTCACTAATGAGTGTCTTGAGGATTTAGACACTTATATAGAGGAGGCTATGGATAATGTTACACCAATGACCCCCCCCCCCCATATAGAGGAGTCGATAGGTAGGGTTAGTGCTGATGTCTACTCATTCCCGAATCCAGACCGCCCTTCGAAGGGTCAAGAAATCTCGGACTAACAAAGCTTCGTCATCAGCCATCGGAGGGGACTTTTTTTGGTTTTATTGTTTTATTCATGTTTTGTAATCCCATCGTGGAAGATATTATTACTTTTAATGAAATGATTATGAGGGCAATAGTTTGATTAATATTTGGCACATTTATGCTTTAAATAATTAGAAGTCTTGGAGTAACGAGGCTTAGGAACGCGAATATTATAATTGTTTATGTGCTTCTATGATATAAACTACTTATGTTCTTTCATGTGTTCCATCTTGAACTCTTGATTGGTCCCACGTTCTGGACACCAACCTAAAAGAAAATACCAAAAGCTAACTAAATTAACCTCCTCTTAAAAGGTTGATTTGCTACCCATGGATATTCCAAACAGTCAAAGCGCAACATTATCAGTCATTGACCTGATCAGCAACGAGGAGATCGAAGAGTCGCTTTAGGACAAATCCGCAAAGTTAATGTGAAGATCAATTTGGCAAATACCAAATTGAAAGAAGTGGACAAGATTCTAGAATTTTGGGAGAAGTTGACTGAGAGGTCCCCCGAAGGAAAACCACAATTCCAAAACCTCTCCGAAGAAGTCCAAACCATGATGGATGACTATATCCCTATGACACAATTACCAAAGGACGGCCTAATTCCATATGGGGAAGAAAGTAGTGAGCATGACCCCAATGAGGCTAATGGACAACACGGGATACCGCAAGAGCCCTCCCATAGAACATCCCCGATGTTGTCGGTGATTGCCCTCAAAGCCCGCGGATCCTACTTCAGAGTCGCACTAAGGAAAGTGTGAAATATCAAAGTTTATGATAGGATGAAAGCCATTGGACGGGTAGAAACTAGCCCTAAGGTCCTTCCGACTTGCGCACCTCTCTTTGCTCACAAAAAGTGCATGTACCACAGAAGCCAATCTGGCCACGACATGGATGAATGTGTGGCCTTCAAGAAAAGAGTCGTCAGACTGATCAACCAAAAAGTCATCTGCAACATGTGGGGACCTTACTCTCTGCTGGTCTAGGACTCTAATATGCCTGGTGCAGGAATCACCATGGACACACGACTCTGGCGTTACGATTTCACTACCTTTGAGGACTTATATGCTGACATCTTCTCACTATTATGCCGCACCGGCAAAGTTCAACCTCTCAAGACTACCTACAAACTATTCCCAAGCACTTCGATACCGTAGATATACTTGTACCATTCAGGAGCTCCCGAACATTACATTGAAGAATGTGAAGCCTTTAAGTTCGAGCTGGAGCATTTGGTCAACATCGACTAGATCTGGCCTGTGATATAAGGCCGCTTCTAGAAAACGTTGCTGGAAAATGCGTGGTCGTAAGGACGACTACCCGCCGTTTGCTTTTGAGTTATTTTTCTTCTTATAGATAAAGGTCGATCTGTCGCGAAACACTAGCAAACTTCCCCAGGTCTAAAGTCGCAGCAGCATCCCTAAACCAAGACAACATAACTGGTACTCCCGAGGATACTCGCAACAAAAATGCTATGATTGAGGAAGTAGTTCCTCAATATCTCCAGAATGTCTCGCACTCCGAGGATGTAACCACTCTGCTATTTAAACAAGTCGCCAACCTCCAAGAGCAGGTCGCAAGAAATGAAGCAATTAATGTTGCCAGAGAAGCAATTGTTGTTGAGGCAAGAAGGCTTTCCACACCATTTCCATTGCTAAGTTCGCCTATACCCGGACACTTTCCAAATATCCATACTGGGGCCTCTTACCAAACACCACCTCCCCTAAATACCACCCACATAGCTGGGACTTATCAATCAGTGCCCATATTTTAGGCGCCACCAGTTTATGTTAATCCCAGCATTCACCAAAATACTACTATCCATGCTACTCCCAGAGTTGCGGGCACTCCCAAAAGGCACCCCGCACACCATACTGTATCATTCCCAATTACTCCTATTTACTACTCGTCAAAATTGGATCACTATGAGGAGATGAAAAGAGTGTGGAGGTCCGAGCAGGACCAAAGAGAGAAAGAAATGGAACAGAAAATGATGGATTTGTTCGAGAAAGCTAACAAAGGCTTCCGCAAAGCGACAGGATTGAGATGTGAAGACCTATACATGCATCCCGATTTGGACCTACTGGTTCAAAGTGCCCCAATTTGAACCATTCAACGGCACGGGAAACCCCAAAGCCCATTTGAGAGCTTACTGTGACTAGCTGGTCGGCGCCAAAGGAAATGAGGCACTGTTAATTAGGCTCTTCAGAGGAAGCCTCACAGGTGAAGCATATGAGTAGTTCACAGCGTAAGATATCAGTCGCTGGTACTTATCGGAAGAGATGGCCAAAGCCTTCATGAATAGATTCTGCTTCAATGTGGAAAACGTACCTGACTACTATTCTTTGGAGAAAAATCACCAAAAATCAATGGAGACCAACCGTGAGTACGCAAGTAGGTGGAGGGCCGAGGCTGGTCGAGTACAGCCTTCAATGAGTGAGGAAGAACTAGTTTCAGCATTCATCAGATATAAATATTTGCATTGCTATGACAGAATGTTGGCTATGACCGGGAGGTCATTTGCCGATTTGATAAAAATAGGGGAGACTATAGAAGATGGTCTCAAAATAGGAAAAATCATCAGTATCATAAACAAAGTTGGTACATCAAGCTCCGCTGGCACCATCAATCTTAGTGAAACACTGAATTTTTTATCTCATGTCTGTTTTCGTGAAAAAATACCAATTGAAGTGGAGGGTTTCTTCAAACAACAAGGGGATGGGTCAACTATTCAATCAAATGATATTGAGCATGTTTCCCATCTCTTCTCGAGAAATAAGTGGGTTATTTCTTTGCAAAACTATGCTCAATTTCATATGTGGAAATTCCGCCAAGATCCATTCGTTAGTTAGGGGAAGAATCATTTTCCACATAGAGGTTTCAGCTACTTAAAGCGAGAGTGCATCCAAAAATTCTAGAAGAGTGCTCGGCCTTGGTTGAAACAATTATAGGTGTCAATAGACCGATTTCACTAGCAGAGCACTTTCTCCAATGTGCGCCAATAAGAAAAAGGAAAAGAATTGAATAGAGAAACTCCCGAGCATTGGCGATCTTTGATGTGTCGATATCAATAACGCCCTTGTTGACGATCTTTTACTCCGACAACATCTAGGGTTCCTCAAACAATATGATATCTCACACCGGGTAAATCCTTAACCCTTCCCCTCTTACTAAGACTACAGAATGTTCTTGTGAATTATGGTCAATACCGGGTATATAAGCAGTGATTTCAAATCCAGAGGTTAAGCGTACTCTGGCAACTTTACGTAAGGCAGAGTTTGGTTTTTTTTGGGGTGATAGTGAAAAAGTTGACAGATAAGTCACCCTTACTACCAAGACTGATTCTTGATCTTCGAGTGCTTTGGTGCACAGGCTTGGCTCTGGATCTTTGAAAAAGTCCTCGATGCGGCTTTTAAAGAAAGTAAACTTAGGCATTTTCAAGAGCTTAACCAAAGAGAGGTGCATCACAGTATATTTTTTTCTTTTCTTCGGTGGGTCATGATTCCTAAGTCGGGGTGCTTATAAACCTCTCTCCACTTTCTAGCAGACATGCCCTGCAAGTCTCGTACGGTGGCGATTTTGAGTTTTCTTTTTGATATGCCACCCGGATCTCACTCTCCCGAAGTGCTATCCTAAGTGCGTACTTGTTTATCACCGACGGGAGATTTCTGATCACATAAAAAAAATTAACCTCGTTTTATTTGTCTTTTTTTTCATGACTTATTTTATCATCTCTTTCCTCAAAGGTTTCGAATGAATTGAATCAGAGTAGTACCAATGAAAGAAAAAGCTATACCGATTAACGAGATATTCAGACCTTGAACTCTAACTCATTTCCTATTTAGTAGAAAATGCTCTTCCGCATAATCTTTTGTGTGCCACATGAGTAAAGAAATTGCTATCTGCTTTCTTCCCTGTTGGAAGAAGGCTATCTCGGCACGAGGAACTCTCACTCTTTATTGCCACTAGTTTCTAACTACTATGTCATTAGCTCGAAGTGCAGTGATCCCAAACGGGAATCTAACGATTTCATTCACTTCACCAACAAAAGGAGAGGTAGCTTGGCGTCAGTAAAGACAAAACAAGATCCGGGGTTTCTTTGACTAATTTAGAGCATACGTGCAACGCATCCCGTGGGTGGCCTTCAAATGTTATCATTCGTAGGACGAGACGCTAACTTACACTCGTACATTCCAACCTCAGTAGTTCTACCTGTAGAAAGGATTATGAAAGAGGCGATCAGAATGGTACTCGAATCCATTTATGATTACGATCTCGAGTATCCAGACACATCGCACTTCCGCTCGGGTCGAGGTGCTATCTTTCCAGCCATAGGCATATCTGTTTACTTATCTATGATCAAGGGCTCTTTAATAATAGAATATCATATGGGATACTTCCTTGAAGAAAGTCGTACTCCCATCAGCTTTCAAGTAGATAAAGAAGTGTTGGCTAGTGACATCAGTTGTCGGCTATTGTCCTTTGTGAAAGCTCCTCCTCAATAGTCAACAGCTCTCTGGGCCTCAACACATTTTTGGCCATGCCTCCGATGATCAAAAGGATGTCTGAGGTAGCTTTCTTGGCTGGGCAACCGTTAGGTTACTATGGTTCTTGGTCTATGTTTGTCCTATCCCACCATTATATAGTGTGGATGGCGGTAGAGAAGGCATATCCTGATCGTACTACCCCTTTTGAAGACTATGCCTTGCTAGGTGATGATATCTTAATCACTGATGCAAGAGTGGCCCAACAGTATTCCATTAAAGGAGGACGTGGTAAACGTCTCTCACATCCCGAGCCCAAGGAACCGTAGAAGAGAAGGATCACAATCATCATTCGATGTATACCAATCTTCTCCTCCGAGCAACTACATACCATTACCCTACAGTCATGTGCCAGTATATAACGCACAACCAAACTACCAAGCTCCACCAATAAATTACTAAACAGTTATACCTATCTACCTAGCTCCATCTCCAAATTACCATATTCCTGCACCCGCGCATCAAGCACCCCAAAACCAACAAAATTATCGTAACCAGCCGCCTCTGGACACATATGATTTTCCACACCTAAATTTTTAGAAGAAGCCTCCTAAGGTATTCACACCACTCCCAGAAACGCGAACCTATTTGTTCGCTAAATTAAGTGTCAACGGTCTCATCAAAGTCGTGCTGCCAAAGCTTTCCAATCCAGAGAGTCATTTTTACCGACTCGACCAAACTTACACTTACTATTCCGGAGGGGAATAGGAATTCAACTGAATATTTCATCAATCTGAAGCACCAATTGCAAAATAAAATTGACAAGCGAGAATTCATTATAGAGGTCGCAGCGCCCAATGTGAATACTAATCCCTTTCCGAATCATGGTGCCACTTACATACATATGATTGAAAGATGAGAGAATTGGGTGGCATGCTTACTATTAGCCTAAGAGGGTATCGAAAGCCTGGAGCGCACGGTCGCCTCCCTCACATTGTAAGAAAAAACTATCTTTAAGATACTGATCCTTGCCCCAAAGAAGTCGTTCATCATCCAAGTACCCTGAGTGGTCATCCCTGCTCCGAAAAAAAAAGTCACAGTCGTGGCTCAAGGTGTGACAAGATCAGAGAGGTGCTACACTCTAAAAAAAGTGGTGCAAGAAGCGCCCTGCGAAGAAAACAATTCAAAAAGGCCCATTACTGATGGGGAAGTTGAGGACTTTTGGCGCCGAATGCAGCCGAAAGATTACTCCATTGCGGACCACCTACAGAAAACATAGGCCATAATCTCAATGATGTCACTACTTCAGAGTTCTACAAAACATCGTCTAGCCTTAATAAAGGTGTTAGACGAGGTCCACATCCCAACAGGGACCAATAGTGAAAGATTGGCCGATATAGTAGGCTATGTCATCAGGTCACATCAGATTTCATTCACTGCCAATGAATTTCCGCGAGAGAGAATGACTCATAACAAATCCCTCTACATAACCATCAAGTGTCGAGGCAAGGTTATCTCCCGAGTACTTATCGATAATGGGGCAGGACTCAACATATGCCCTTGTCAACATTGAAGCAACTGGGCTATGACGTTGAAAAAATACGCCAGAGTTCTACCAACGTGAGAGCTTTTGATGGGGCACAATGCAACCCCGCAGGTGAAGTGGACCTCAACATACAAATGGGGCCCGCTGAATTCACCACAAAATTTCAAGTAATGTATATCAGTGCCAACTACAATGTCATACTAGGGAGACAGTGGAAACATATGGCCAGAGTTGTGCCATCTTCTCTACATCAGTCAATGAAGTTTGTCTGGGAAGACCACAAGGTTGTAATACATGGAGCGGGGAGTATCCACAACTATCCCGACAACTATGTGCATGTGATAGATGCAGTCCCAACATATACGGACTTCCATATGATGGAACTTATGGGATCCGCCAACCGAGGGGATGATGAAGATATTCCGATGTTGTCGGCGCACAAGATGGTCGCTGACATTATGCTCCAGAATGGGTTTGAACCCGGTAAAGGCCTAGGATGAGAGCTCCAAGGAATTCGAGAGCCAGTGGAACTTTCAAAAAATGAGTATCGCTTTGGCATTGGGTACATACCAAGTTCCACAGAATCATCTGAGGCTGCAAAGAAAAAGAAAGGCCCTCCAGAGATGAGAAATCCATTCCCCGATATGTACCAGTCATTTCCGGTCCGCACGCCCACACACAACATCGAAGACTCTAAAGAAGGTTTGGGGATGTTCTTCCAAGAGGAGGAGTGTGCCGCTAAACTAGAGGAATGCTTTGAAGCACCCATAATCTGCGACGCTGATCCAGATGACCAGCTGTCCAACTTGGACCTCTACCCCAAATTTCGCTCCTCGGTAAAGATAGAATTTTAAATTTGGTTTTCAAAAATTGGTGAAAATCGGCTTAAGGCCCGAGCCTTTACCCTTTATGTCTTTAACTTTCCATGTATTGTTCAAAAATAGAAATGTCTCAGCGATTGATCCGAGTGAAGACCATAGTTTGTACTGTCGCAAAATTCAATGAAAAGCCTCAGTTTATGCAAAAAATAGTGTTTATTTATATATATTTATAACATGTTTTTACACACTAACGATGATTTGCCTTGTTTTTCAGTAATAAGATAAAAAAACAACTCATAATATCATGACATGTCGCGAGTCGAGTGATACAGATGACAAAGAATATAAGGAGTATGATGAAGAAACAGAGTTACATGAAGACCTCGTAAACAAGGAATACCAATATGAAAATAGGCAGACGCCTAATTTGGATGAGACAAAAGCAATTGACCTCGGAGACGAGGAAACGATTAAGGAAACAAGGATAAATGTGCACTTGGAAGAGCCCAAAAAAGAAAAACTGATAAATTTATTGAGAGAATGCATCGACGTATTCGTGTGGTCGTACGGTGCTATGAAGGGTTGAGCACAAACATCGTAGCTCAGAAGCTACCTATCAACGAGGGATTCACCGTGCTTAAACAGAAGATTCGACAGTTCAAGCCCGACCTCATCATAAGAATCAAATATGAGGTCGAGAAACAGATGAAGTTGGGGGTCGTAGAAGTAACTCCGTATCCCACATGGTTGGCCAATATCATGCTGGTACCGAAAAAGGACAGAAAAATCAGAATCTGTATGGACTACAGAGATCTCAACCGAACTAGTCCCAAGGATAATTTCCCGCTTCTAAATATTCACATAATCATCGATTACTGTGCAAAACATGAATTACAATCATTTGTGGATTGCTTCGCCGGTTATCATCAGATTTTGATGAGCGAAGAAGACGCCCAGAAAATGACATTCATCACTCTGTGGGGAGTATATCACTATCGTGTAATGCCGTTCGGTCTCAAGAACGCCGCCGCCACTAACATGAGGGCAATGACCTACATATTCCACGACATGATGCATAAGGAAATTGAGGTCTATGTGGATGATGTTATAATCAATTCGTGAGAAGGTTCCAACCACATCATACACTTACGGAGATTCTTCGACAAACTTCCCAAGTTCAATATGAAATTGAATCCGGCTAAATACGCATTTGAAGTGCCTGCCAGGAAATTGCTAGGATTCATAATTAGCCGCAGAGGCATTGAGCATTTGAGCTAGATCCTACAAAAATAAAATCCATTCAAGAGCTTCCACCATCGGTAACCAAAAAGGACGTAATGAGCTTCCTAGGAAGGTTGAACTACATCAGAATCTTCATAGCGCAATCTACAGTTATCGTGGAGCCCATCCTTAAGCTACTGAAAAAAATGTGCCCACCAAATAGAATGACGAGTGTCAGAAAGCATTCGACACCATCAAGAGATACCTTTCTAATCCACTAGTTCTAGTCCCTCCCAGGGCAGGGAGCCCATTGTTGTTATAATTGTCTGTGTTAGACAATGCATTTAGATGCATGTTGGCTCAACATGATGAGATTGGAATGAAAGAGCGAGCAATTTACTACCTCAACAAGAAATTCACCTCCTGTGAGTCAAGATACACTCTGGTAGAAAAGACATGTTGTGCGCTAACATGGATAGCGCAAAAGCTGAGGCATTATATGTCGGTGTACACTACTCATCTGATATCCAAAAGGGATCCCTTGAAGTACATCTTTTGGCAGCCCATGCCTATAGGGAAACTGGCCAAATGGCAAATGCTTATAAGCGAGTTCGATATCGAATACATAGCCTAGTAAGTAGTCAAGGGGTAGGCATTAGTGGATTTGCTACTAGGAAGTCTGGTCGATGAAAAGCTCGCACCATTAAGGACATATTTCCCGAAATGGCAGTCGAAGAAGAAACAGTTGAAGTCTATTTAGGAAGGAAAATGTTCTTCGATGGTGCAGTCAACTACAAAGGTTATAGAATTGGAGCAGTCTTGGTTTCAGGAATGGATCAACATTACCCGATGGCAAGCAAACTCAATTTCCAATACACAAATAACATAGTAGAGTACGAAGCTTGTATCTTAGGTCTTCGCATGGCTATTGACATTGATATATAGGAACTCCTGGTAATTGGAGATTCAGACTTGCTAATTCACCAGGTCCAAGGAGAATGGGCTACCAAGAACGAGAAGATCTTGCTATATGTCAACTTGGCACAAAGATTGTACGATAAATTCAAACATATCGAACTCCGGCATATGCCAAAAGCTCATAATAAATCCACTGATGCTCTTGCAACCATAGAATCCATGATACAGCACCCTGAAAGCAGTCACATTGACCCGCTGGAGATCAGCATCAAGGAAGAGCACGCCTACGAATACCATATGGAAGTGGAACCCAATGGAAAACCATGGTATGTCGACATAAGCACATATTTGGAAAATGAAGAGTATCTCAAAAACTCAATAGTCAATCAAAAAAGGACCATCAGAAGAATGGTCAATGGTTTTTTTCTGAACAAAGGAGTACTCTACAGGAAGACGCTCGATCTAGGGCTACTATGATGTGTCAATACTGCCGATGCCACAAATATACTTGAAGAAGTACACACCGGAACTTGTAAACCTCACATGAATGGGTTCATCCTGGCCAAGAAGATTTTAAGGGAAGGTTATTATTAGGTGACGATGGAAACCGATTGTAGTCGATTCATGCAAAGATTCCATCAATGTCAAATTCATGGAGATATGATTAAGGTCTCACCAAATGAGCTTAATGTCATGAGCTCGTCCTAGCCATTTGCAGCCCGAGGCATGGATGTCACTGGGCCCATAGAGCCAGCAGCTTCCAATGGACAACGCTTCATCCTAGTTGCCATAGACTACTTTACCAAATGGGTTAAGGCTACTTCTCACTAATCGGTAACGAAGAAAGTGGTAGCTGACTTTGTGTACCACAACATCATATGCCGATTCAACATTCCAGAGTCAATCATAATAGACAATAGAGCAAATTTGAACAGCCATCTGATGAAAGAAATCTATGAACAATTATGTATCACTCATCGAAATTCAACCGCATATAGGCCACAGATGACTAGAGCCGTAGAGGCAGCAAATAAGAATATCAAAAGAATCTTAAGGAATATGATCGACTACAAGTGTTGGCATGAACAACTACCCTATGTGTTGCTAGGATACCGAACAACCACTCGGACCTCAACCGCGGTAACTCCATATTTGCTTGTCTACGGCACTGAAGCAGTGATACCAGCTAAAGTAGAGATACCCTTACTCAAAATCATACAAGAAGAAGAATTGAACAACGCAGAGTGGGTACGGAAAAAGTATGAGCAACTGGCTCTGATCGACTAGAAAAGGATTGTTGTCGTATGCCATGGTCAACTATATCTATAAAGAATGGCATGGGCCTTAAACAAATGGGTAAGAGCCCAAATCTTTCAAGTATGACAACTTGTGCACAAGCACGTGTTTCCACACCAGGACGAGTACAAAGAAAAGTTCGCACCCAACTGGTAAGGACCATACATGGTGCGCAAGGTACTATCAGGAGGAGTTGTCGTCCTCGCTAAAATAGATGGCCAAAAATGGCCCAAAGCAATCAACGCAGATGCGATCAAGTGGTACTACACGTAAAGACAAGCTTCTCAACACTTGTAATCATCTTTTACTTGTAATTACACTTTTCTTTTACTTGTAATCGAATTTCTTTGCTTGTAATTTCATTAGAAACCAAATCATTTTATGTAACGAACTACACGAGGACCTGATTCCTAAACAAAAGAGGGGATACGTAGGCATCCATTACGGACTCTATCGTATTATTACCCAAATCCATCATTTTATATAGTATGAACTACGTGAGGACCTGATTCCTAAAGAGGGATATATACACGCTTTTTGAGCTCAGTCGCATTATCACTAAAATCAATTTTCCCCGAACTACATTGTGAACTGATTCTCGAGATGGGATATGTATGCGCTCTTTGAGCTCAGGCATACCAAACAAAATATCCAAATAAACCCCTAGGAAACTTCAGAGATACCAAGAAATCAATTAATCACCTCACACAACATAAACTGGGCAGAATTTTTGAGAAGATCTCAAAAATTCCATCAACAATCCAACTCAAAGGATCAGCCGATCAAAGCTCACAAACCGAGGCAGAATTTTTTAGAAGATCTCACAAATTCCATCAACAATCCAACTTTAAGGATCAGTCGGTCAAAGCCTATAAACTGGGACAGAATTTTTGAGAAAAGGAATAGGAATAGAATTAATTATTACGTGAGTTAAGTTGTCTACTCAATGAAATAATCAAGCTTCATTAGAATTATTAGTAAAAGGAATAGGGTAGTAAAATCTAAATAGTTAAATAATTACTTGTTGTTGTATAAAAAAGAAATATGATTAGAAACCTATTCTACAACTCTTCATCCTAGCATGTTCTATTTACAGTTATATCCTTCTTTGTGAGCTATTATTAAAGGTATAAAAGTCGTTCAATTTTTAAAGGATATTTTGATCAACCAACATTTATATTCATGATTTTAAAATAATATAGATATTACTGTATTTATCAAAATACTATATTTATAGCAATTTATTCCTCTTGCAGAAACGCAAGGTAAGGTCACAGACAATAGACTCGTGTGGTCCCACCTTCCCCGGACCCCGCGCATAGCGGGAACTTAGTGCACTGGGCTGCCCCTTTTTCATAGCAATTTATAATTACATAATAGACATTTTTTAATCAACAAAAATGGATTTAAATCACCTTGGTAATAAACAAAGAAGTTATTTTTCAGCAATTTTAAATAACTGTCACATATATTATTCTTATATATTTATTAGTTGTATTCTAACACCCGTATCCCACTCGGATCCATACCCCCAGATCCCAAAATTAATGTGATGACGAATCCGACCTCCAGATCCACACCCATATCAGAAACCCGCACCAGTATCCGAGCAACATAGATGTGACAGTTAAAATTCTTACTTCTCTAACATAAAAAAGAATTTTCTTACTTCTCTTGCTTGTGGAGAATCATGCAAAGTAAAATATGACAGAAGTGTTACTCCAATGACCATAAATAGTCTCTTTAATGGCCATAAACCTGCCATTAACAGCCCTCTCTAATGTCCATTAACAGCCTTCACTAATGGCTATTAACATCCTTGTTTTGGCAGTTGAGGAGTCCCTCCTCCATGCTATATATTGATGCATTTTGGCTCAATTGTGCAACACGAAAAACACACAAACAGAATACATACACATATAAAAACGAGACACACTATATACTCAGAGACAAAAACAGAAGAGAAACAACACAAATTTTATCCGTAGAAACAGTGTCAAAACAGAAACTCTTCCTTCCTTTTTCATATCTTCAGCAAGTCGTTTCGTGTTTGTTTTCTTCGTCAGACTCAACCTATTTGCTTTGTAGTATTGATTAAAGTGTTGTTTTATCTTGGAGACTATTGCCCGTTAACGTAAAAGCATATATACGGGGCAATCTTGTCTTAAAGACAGAGTGTCATCACTCGACTCAACACACAGTTGTAACAATCCAGATTTAGTGTTTCTTGATTTCAGGTTATCAAGATTCAAGACTCGACAAGCTTGCGGCAGTTCTGAACATTGGCCTATTTGTTTATCCTTTCGAACACTTGTAATATTTATTTACTTTCCGTACTGCTTTACAATATCCAACAATAGTAATAGGTTTTCCATAGGTGTTGGGAAGAACAAGACCGATATTCTTCTACATTATTATTAGTATAATATAAGTTCAATTACCTTTTTTTACCGGGTGATTAATCGATGTTTAACAAGTGAACTTACACTTCCCTTATTGTATAAATTCTAGAACTATAAAAGAAAGAACACATCCGATATTGTTGCACCTCTGTCATATAGTGACTTGCAAAAATTTCATCCAAGTAAGAGAAAATACATAAATTCTCTTTAACTTATCTTCAAAATTCACTTTAATAATTTAACTTTACAGAGGTTCATATACGACTTCATACTTAGTAAGGTTCAAACTTGGAATTTTTAGTTAAGGATGAAGAAGTACTTATTATAGGTAAAGTTCCAAACATCGAGCTTGTGGTATAAGAGGAATATGGATTTGGCAATTGATATGTGTCATATTAATGCCAAAACAGAGAAATTGTCCCTAGAAGAACGCTTCTACATGGTATATTAATCGCATGTCGCTTTTTATGCGCTGACCAACCTATTTGGACATAACAGTTGATTGTTACAATTCTTTCCTCTAAATAACTTTTAAGTGAAATTAATACTCTTTTAACGGGTGACGTAATAAGTGTGATCAATTAATGAAAAGCGTGTGCTAGCAAAAAATAACACTAAAAATAATTTCCAAATATATATTTGTCATCTTCTAATTGGATGACAATTTATTATACCTAATTATGTTTTTTAAATATTTTATATTCTTTTTAGGTTTTTTTTCTTTTCTATTTCTTCTTCTTTCTCCCTTTTCTTAGTTCTTTTTCCAGAATTTTCCGCCTCTCTCTTTCTTCTTCATAGATTCCTAGCGGACTCGAATGGACCGGAGCAAGGGTGGTCCAATGGGTGGTTGACCTGGATTTTTCACTGTGTTTTCAATGGTGGACTGAAAGGTTCTTCGATGGTAGAGCTGCCGCCGGTGGTTCTCCGGTGGAAGGAAAATGGCGATGGCGGTGGTTTCCGATGGAAGGAAAACGACGATAGCGGTGGTTCGCTGGTGGAAGGAGAGGGGTGGAGACGAAAGGGTGGACGAAGGTGGTTCTTTGGCGGTCCAACAGAGATCTCTTACTCTGATATTTTGTGTTTCTATCATATCTTGCCAAAAACGATCCAACACCGGCTAGCTTCGCTCCGGCGATTTTGTTGAAGTAATGCCGCCTCCTCTTCCCCTTTATTTGCCACTGTAACCCCGGAGAAAGGTATTCATTGTGTTTTCTACAGATCTAACCGGAGTATTCTCCGGCGAACTCCATTGTTACTTGCTCCATCATTAACTATTTTGGTTGGTCTTAAATTGTTGTAGCTTTGTTTTGCTATCTGACATGTTTACTTGTGATTTCGAACTGGTTTTGCAATTGTTATAATTCTCCAGTGACATCTCGTATTGGCAGCGAAGGATCGTGACTATCTTGCTCTGTTTGAATTGGGCAACGGTTGAATTTTGTTAATTTTATAATTATTTTTTTTAGTTTGGACGAAACTATAAAAAAAACTCATTAAATAGTGTGGTCAATCAGAAAGCGCTTTGACTTGGTCTAGGCAAGAGTGGGCGGAAAAAAATTCACTTGAATTTTTGTGAATTTTTTTAGTTTGGACGAAATTTATCACCTGCTTATGAGCCCATTTGGCACTCCAATGAGCAAAAGTAATATTTTTATTTTATTTTTACATTTCATTCTGAAAGAAATAATCCCTTGATTATTTTCATTAATGAAAGAGTATATATACAATTTATAATTTTCATAATAGGAAAATCATATTCCTATTCTACTCCTAAAACATTATTCTACTTGGACACTAATTATACAATTATGGTAAGTGTACAATTCTAATAATGTAATATTTACACTAAAATATTACAACAAACAATACCAAATTATTAGCCCAAACCGTGGGCATAACAGTGACCATATATACACTATATTCACACGGTATACATAAGTATACCATGTATATTTAACACACCCTCGCAGTCATAGCGGGCGGTATTCGTACGCTGAGATTGTCCCTAAAATCTTCAAAAATGACCGAGGGAAGACCCTTTATAAAGATGTCTTCAATTCGATACCTGGAAGGGACATGGCAGACGCGTACTTGTCCACGAGCGACCTTTTCGTCAACAAAGTGAATGTCTATCTCGATATGTTTAGTGCGCTGGTGCTGAACTGGATTACCAGAAAGGTAGATAGCACTAACATTATCACAATAAATCAAAGTCATTTTCTGAATAGGACAATGAAGCTCTAAAAGCATATAACGTAACCAATATGATTTAGAGACCACATTGACTACCCCTCGATACTCAGCCTCTGCACTGGAGCGGGATAAAGTCGACTGACGTTTCGCAGACCATGAGACCAAGTTGTTACCAAGAAACATACAATAGTCAGACGTAGACCGTCTGGTATCTGGACAGCCACCCCAATCAACATCAGTATACAAGACAAATGTAGACGTCGATGACGGATATAAATGCAAGCCATAGTCAAGTGTCCCCTAGATGTACCGAATAATGTGTTTGAGCGCATTCATGTGCTCAACCCTGGGATCATGCATAAACAAACACACCTGTTGTACGGCATATGTAATATCTGGTTTATTGAACGTAAGATACTGAAGGGCCCTTGCAAGACTGTGATATCGGGTCGGATCCTCGTAAGGGGAGCCAACTGCAGCACCCAATTTGGGTTTAGTATCAACCGGAGTGGAAGTGGACTTACAGGATGACATCTCAGCCCTCTCAATGATCTCGGTTGCATACTTCCTCTGTGATAAGAACAATCCACCTGCATGATGAGGGACAACAATCCCCAAAAAATAACTCAATGGCCCCAAGTCTTTCATAGCAAACTCAGAACTGAGCATTGTCATGATAGACTAGCGTAAGGCATCGGAAGAGGCAGTCAAGATAACATCATTCACATATAATAGTATATAAGCCAAGGAAGAATCACGACGATATATGAACAAGGAATTATCCGACCTACTGTGAGTGAACCCAATAGTCGAAACATAGTCGGCAAACCTCTTATACCAGGCCCGTGGAGACTGCTTAAGCTCATATAAGGACTTTTTCAACATACAGACATGATGAGGATAATTAGGATCCCTAAACCCCCAAGGGCTGATGCATATAGACTGTTTTCTTGAGATCATTATGTAAGAAATCATTTTTCACATCTAACGGATGAATGGGCCATGCTTTCGAAAGAGCCAAGCTGAGCACAGTGCGAATGGTAGTCATCTTGACTACCGGACTAAATGTCTCACCACAATCCACACCAACCTGATGAGTCTTACCATCACCCACAAGCCGAGCCTTATGCTTTGCAAATGAACCGTCTAAATTGTCCTTATGAGCAAAAATCCACATAGATCGAATAATATTAATATCAGATGGACGGGGTACCAACTCCCACGTCTTATTATCAATAAGAGCATTATATTCATCGATCATAGCAATTTTCCAATTCGGGTCATTTAACGCAGACACAAAATTACGGGGTAAGGGTGATTTAAGAACATTAGAATTTAAATTAAAATGTCTTTTTCGTTTAAAAACACCCTGTTGACTACGAGTGACCAGTCTATGACTCGGGGAAGAATTGGGCGAATTTTGGAAATTTTCTGGACTCGGGACGGTGGCGGCCGAGCCCAAGCGAAGCGGCCGAGATCACGAGGCTGGACCGATTCGATATTAAGGGTCGCCCGATTCTTTGAAATCGCCCGATGTGACGAGTGGGACAGTGGGACCCGTGGCGATGGGCCACCGGAGGATTTGGGGTGCGGGATATGTCTGAAAACTGGTGAATAATATACGGGGATATATCATCATCGAAAAAATTATACGAACTGGGCACGGGATTACTAACCTTAGCAAATGGAAATTGGGATTCATCAAAAATTACATGGCGACTAATGATGATTTTATTAGAAGATAAATCAAAACATTTGTAACCGCGATGATTTGGCGGATAACCCAAGAACACACACGGGGTTGAACGAGTCTGAAGTTTGTTAATTGTGGTGGACGGAAAGAATGGATAACATAAGCATCCAAAGACCCTAAGATGTGAATACGAATGAGTCTTATTATATAAAATTTGAAGGGGGGACGAATATGTCAAATCTTTGAAAGGAATAATGTTAAGAAGATATGTAGTCATTTGTAAAGCATGATACCAAAAAGACAGGGGTATGAAAGCATGAATTAATAAAGTGTGGACAATGTTATTAATGGTACGAATTTTGCGTTCTGCTTTTCCATTTTGTGAAGACGTCTGAGGGCAAGAAAAATGAAAATTGATCCCATTATTTGCACAAAATTCCCGAAACACCTCATTGTCATATTAATTGCCATTATCACATTGGATATTTTTTATTTCACGTTCGAATTGGGTTCTAATGAATGCTCTAAATTTTAAGATGAAAAAATTTGAGATTTTTTCGCTATTGGAAAAGTCCACAAAAATTTAGAATAATCATCTAAAAAGAGAACATAATATCGATGACCCAAAGAACTAAAAACATGAGACGTCCATAGATCACTAGGAATAATATCAAATGGCATTAAAGTATGAGAATTAGAGTCTACAAATGGCAACTTAACATTTTTTCCTAAAGAACAAGATTGACAATTCGGAGTACTACGCATACCCTTACAAGAAATAAAATTATTTTTATCTAAGGAAGACAAAATAGATTACCCTGGATGACCTAGACGAGCATGCCACAAGGAAGGAGCCAGAGCTGCAAAAGTTGATAGCAATGCGTGACTCGAGAAATCAGAACTTGGCGTGATAGGATAAAGATCTCACCTACTATCACACCTCATTAGATGTCCTTCACAGAAAACCCAAATGGATCAAATTCAATGATCAATGGTGAATTTTCAGACAGACACTAAATTTTTAATCAATTTGGGGGCATGAAGGATATTTTTCAAGATAAGCGGTGGATGGGGGGGGGACAATGTTTTATGACTATAACCACGAATTGGAATTGAATTACCGTTACCAACAATTATGCCACGAAGGCAGCTCAAATTGGAATAAGACGAGAGAGTACCTTGGTCGGACGTCATGTGGGTCATTGCTCCGTAGTCCATATACCAGTTCTGGTCTTGTGAATTTAATCCACGTGTGTGTATGTCGGCTTCAATGTCAGTTGGTGTGGGGCCCATTGCATGATGGGCCTGCGGGGGCCGAGGCCCAAGCACGCTGGACTGCTGCCTCGGCCCATAAGATGGCCTGAAACCCAAGACTGGACCCTGAAAACTGGGCCTGGGCTGTTGAAAATTTGGGCCCTAGTTTCCCGGGTAGTAAGCTGAAAACCTGCCACTGTTAGGCCCAAAATGGCTGGCCCACTGCGGGGACCAAAATCATTCTTCTTGGCCCGGCCGAGGGCACCACCGCCATCAAGCATCGCTCCTACCGCCACCTGTGTTGCCGCCGTAATATTTTTCATTATTTTTCTGATTCTGACCCTTTTTGCCGCCACCGTTGTTGCGGTTTTGGCCCGAGTTGTTGGAATCGGACGGAGGAAAATTGGACTCGGTAATCATGACTACTGGACTAGCATCGGTAGCCGCTTTTTTGGCCAAGCCGGCTTCTTCGAGTGTAAGCATAGAACGAGCCTGATAAAATTGTGGAAGAGGGCTACTCTGACGAAGAAGCGTGTCAACACCATTATATGCCTCTGAAAGGCCTGCAACCATCTGAAGGACAAGATACAAGCAGGATCGCGCACCAACGCTATGAGTTGGTCTGCCAACTCCTTCAACCTTTTGCAATATGTTGAAACGTTGGGGAAATATGCCATGTTGACGTAGGAGAACTCCTGCTCCAAGGTAACAACACATGGCAAGTAATAATTGGTGCGTGATTTGCACGTATTATCTTACAACAGGGTGTTGGCCGAAAATGGGATATATATATTACTTTGAAGTTGTTCGAGAGGGTTATACCCTTGTAAAGTTTAAGTGTTTAAAAAAAACTAATTTAGGGGGCACTTTATATATTTTCTCATGTATAAAAAGACATGTCCAGTGCACTAAGCTCTTGTTATGCGCAGAGTCCGGAGGAGGACACGATCACCAGGGTCTATTTTACGCTTGTATATATATAACTTAGTGAGTGGGAGTATGGAGATGGAGGTAAAAAATCTTGTTTTCTTGCATTTTCCTTTATTATTTCTTTTTCTATCTTTTGGGAGGATGGGGATGTTGGGGGAGAAGCAGATGCGTCAAAAATTTATATAGCGCCGGTATGCTCAACGGCTGCTTGGTGTAGACAAATATAAAAAGATAAGTTTAAAATGTTGCAACCCATTTTTGACAATCGTTATGGATAACAAAGTTGAGTCCTGAACTGAATAAAATAGGATAACTACAACTGGTACAAATCTCAGTAGAATCAAAATTTGTAATTGTCCATTAATTCACAAAAGAGGATCAAAAACACATCACTGCATTTGCATGTTCCAGAAACTAAGAATTCCTAATCATCAGCGAAGTATACATAGTATACAGAAATCGTGACCAAACGGGAAAGAATTCATGATAATTACACACCCTACAAAAATACTACTGTCCAAAAATTGTTCTTGCTAGATGCAGGATGGTGGCTCCTGAGCACGAACAAATACAAATGCCAAATACATATGGATTATGGTACACGCTTAGAAGCTGTAGACCGCACCTACAAATGACGTACCTACCGAGCATAAAGTCATACCCATTGGACCATCACCTACGAGAACGTAGGAGAGAGAAGCTTTTCTGATAAATGCATGGAGCATATTCCCGGAAGTCAAGTCCAATTAACTCAGATGATTACAGCGGAACCCATCGAGCAATGCATAGCGATAAGGAAACTCTACAACTTGTGCAAAACAAGATTTTACTAACTGGATCTTGTGAGCGGTGCTTTCAAGATTGACTGACATAGAGTACAGGGACAAGGCCAGCCATTTTCCCATCTCTGCCAGGGCGTTTTTTCTTGACCTGAAACAAGTTTGCACCATCAATGTCACCAAATGATCATCATAGACAACACTTTCTACATGGTTCCTTCTTCCCCAGAAGGCAAAGTGGACAAAGTAAAAGGAATTGTAGGGAAAGAGTGCAGAGTCAACATTTGCAATAAACCCAGCAAAGTAATCAGATAATCTTGTCAAGGGATCTTCCCAAGCACATGTATATGTCACATACAAGCTGCCAGATAGAGTCTCCTTGGATTTACTCGGTGAAACACTTCAGAAAGAACTGCCAACTGTAGTTCAGAAGTATCAGTAGATCAGTGAATTCTCCACAAAAATTTTGGACAAAGTGTTACTCCGTCCTTCCCAACTTTGTTTGGCATTGTTTGACTCGAAACGGTTTAATAAAGAGGAAGACTTTTGACAGATAAGTTAAATATGTATATACATTTGTATCAAACAATTTGTTTTGATCCCACTGTGCCTACAACGAGCCACATGTGAACGGCAAGGTGGAAATGTAAAAACGAACTAGCTCATTTTTTTTTTTATAAAACTAACTAGCTCTATATACACAAAAGTGCCGATCTTTTAGGGATAGACAAAAAGGGGCAAGGTGCCAAACAAAACGAAATGGAGAGAACAAGGGGGGGAGGATTACTTAATTAGGACTCAGACCATCCACCTATTCTCATTATCTTTTGATTGATAATAAAGGATGAAGAGCAGAGGATATGGACTACCTATGTAATATAAATTCATTGATATGATACTTTTTGGCAAACTCACCATAACTTAAACCATTTCCTTTAGCTTTAGATATGTAAAGTACAATGTCAGCTCTAGGAGAGGCATAGTTTATCATAGGCTGAATACATAACCAACCCCTTAAACTTGTACCTATTAAACACTTTACTGTGCTAAAACTGTGTCAATTTAGCACGATTCACACTCATCCAAAACCTCCAAGCATGTGAGATTCACTCTCCAAACCAACCTATCAGCTTCTGCCAAATCACCCCGACCAAAAAATCGTCGGCCTCACATTTCCGCCAATTCTTGTTGAAAACACAAAATTCAAGTCTTAAATCACAATCAAGAAATCAAAATATTCTTATTTTTAAAATAATTAACAATAGTGAAATCCAAAAGACAATAATTTGATAGAAAAATTCTTCTGAATTTTCACCTTCTTCGCCATCTTCTTTATCGTCAAAATACAGGAAACTACATAAGAGGAAATAGGTTTCAGAAATAAAACTACCAAACAGCAGGGAAAGGATTTAGTTTGGTCCTTCGTTGTCGTTCTCACTGTCTTCTGATTTGTTTCGTGTAGAGTTATCGTCGATATTGGTTTCTGGTAGGTGGTTCAGTTGGAAACTAAAAATACCAACCAAGAGGAAACGGGGGTTAATGGATTTCAGTGCCCTAGCTTTACTGAGATTGTCAATGAGCTATGGGTGATGCAATCTAAGATCCCTCTGAAAGGACAAAACCAATCACCTCCCTCAGCAAATACCAACCAAGCTAAAAGTTGATCATTTCTAGTTTCTTGCTGAACTAGGTGTATAAATTAGCTTAAATGTAACCGAAAAGTATTGATTTCTCGGAGGAAGATGGTCAGAACGCAAGCTTTCCGGTGGTAGCAAAGTGGCTAGGGTGGGGGTGGAGAGGAAGAAGAAGCATATTAAAGAATAAAATTGAAAAAACCCAAAATAAATCTTCTCAAGTGCTCAAAAGTAGTGTATTACACACACAATGCCATGTCAGCAATGTGTCTAATTGACACAGTTTTTTTTTTACAAGATAACAGACTATCTAATTGACACAATTGTGTTAATTTCAGGTGTTCAATAGGTACTATCGTTAGTTTAGGTGTCGAAATGGAAAAAATTGACAAGTTTAAGGGGCCATGTATGTATTTGACTTTTTACATATCTACTAGAGCATTCCGACCAAATGACGACATAATTACTATGTGAAACACAATAGTACAACTTTAGTGATCATGAGAAGATTAATGCAGTAACTAAGTTATCACATTACTATCCATACTTCTGTATGTTCATATATCTTAAGATTTGACATAAATTGCTAAAAACGAAAGCGTATGGGAGATTGGATACACAAAGTGGAATAACTATTTGATAATGTGACACTATGTTGAATTGGATCCTTCCAAATCTTTGCTGCACCCATGTCGATCCGACACGATTTGGGTGTGGGTGTGGGATCCGCACCGATTTGGTCAACCTAACTTGAGCATTTTGACTACACCTATGGTCAGAAGTATAGGTTGATTGGGTATGGTTTGATTTTTGGTTTATGATATATAAATATTCACATAAAGTACTAGAACACTTTACTATTATAAAATATTAAGTGTTTACAAAGAATAAAGTTTTACCATAAATAAGTGCTCTCTAGTTATTAAAGACGCACAAATACTTTATGCTTTCTAGTTACTATAACAAAGCTCAAGAAGCATAAATAGATAATGATAGATTCTAACCAAATTTATAACAAGAAATAGTTAATTCTCTCTGTTCAAACCATTATTATATATTACTAGTCTCTATAGAAGTGCGTTGCCACGTCAATCTTTAAAAAAATTGTGCAAACGATTGTAAATTTTAACCGCATTAATATTCAGAAAATATTCAGTTGAGCTATAAACACATTAATAAAACAATTTTGTGCTTTGAATATATACAACTATCACTTAATCATGATTAATTAATTTATAGAATCACTTCATTAAACCACTTAATCATGGTAAAATGTATTGGCTTGGTGTAAACAGCCGGGTTGAGTAAGTGTTTTCCTTCTAATCAAAAGAATATTTGTTAAACATTAATTATAGACTTGGATGACCTGCTTGTAGGTTCCTTTAGACTTAATTAACAAGAATTTATAGTTTAATATTAAGAAATAGGAATAGAATTAATTATTACGTGAGTTAAGTTGTCTACTCAATGAAATAATTAAGCTTCATTAGAATTATTAGTAAAAGAAATAGGGTTAGTAAAATCTAAATAGTTAAATAATTACCTGTTGCTGTATACAAAAAGAAATATGATTAGAAACCAATTCTACTACAACTCTTCATCCTAGCATGTTCTATTTCCAGTTATATCCTTCTTTGTGAGCTATTATTAAAGGTATAAAAGTCGTTCAATTTTTAAAGGATATTTTGATCAACCAACATTTATATTCATGCTTTTAAAATAATATAGATATTATTGTATTTATCAAAATACTATATTTATAGCAATTTATTCCTCTTGCAGAAACGCAAGGTAAGGCTGCGTACAATAGACCTGTGTGGTCCGGCCCTTCCCCGGACCCCGCGCATAGCGGGAACTTAGTGCACTGGGCTGCCCCTTTTTCATAGCAATTTATAATTACATAATAGACATTTTTTAATCAACAAAAATGGATTTAAATCACCTTGGTAATAAACAAAGAAGTTATTTTTCAGCAATTTTAAATAACTGTCACATATATTAATTATTCTTATATATTTATTAGTTGTATTCTAACACCCGTATCCCACTCGGATCCATACCCCCAGATCCCAAAATTAATGTGATGACGAATCCGACCTCCAGATCCACACCCATATCAGAAACCCGCACCAGTATCTGAGCAACATAGATGTGACAGTTAAAATTCTTACTTCTCTAACATAAAAAAGAATTTTCTTACTTCTCTTGCTTGTGGAGAATCACGCAAAGTAAAATGTGACAGAAGTGTTACTCCAACCCTCATTCTTCCTAAACCGGTATGACATACTCCACAAAAAAAAAGTCACTTTAGTTAGAAAGAACAGAGTATGATTGGCATTAGAAAAAGGAGGATCTGGATCAACACTGCAATGAAGATATCTGGTGAAAGTATCTTCCTCGTAAAGAAAGTGAATTATGTGCATATAAAATGATACTATGATGACACAAGTAAGCTAATCACATTAGATGCATGAGTTGCAAAGTAGAGTGGCTCTACAACATCCAATAGGAATTACTTACGTAGAACCAGCCATCTACTTCATACTCAATTTCCAACTCTTCTCCTGCTGTCAGATCTAGCTGCAGATCAGAAAATCCAAAACTTAATTAACCTTTGCATCTCAAGTGAACTCAAAGAACCAAGATACAATGAGGTAGAATTTAGACATAGTTCAACATTTCAACATCAGAATGCAACATGTCAATGGGTACAATTTTATAGCTAGCAAGAAAAGCAACACTGTGGTGTCTTCATGCCCGCTACACATACCATCACGAAGGATAATTAGATCATTAACCAGTCTTTCGGAGGAGAACACCTAGTAGTCACAGTAGACCTACCTCATCATCTCCACCAGCTGTGAAGTCATAAAGTGCTGTACCAGACTGTGGGTTGCTGGAAGAAACTCGCTCCTCTTCATGGGATCCAAAACTGTGAGAACCAGACCCAGCTAAGGGATTGTCAAAGGACTCGTATCTTTCTCTAATAGGTGATGAATATGGTGGAGGCTCTTCTCTTATCTGCAAATTCCTTTAATAAAAACTTGCATCTCAAATGACAGAAGACATGAAATTGGTGGCTAGGAGGACTTACCGGGGAGCCCAGACCATCAAATGAGGAGCCACTGTAGGAATTATTATTATATCGGCTCCCACTAGATTTCCCCTGTCATAGGCAACAATGACCTTTTACATACTAACACTGGCAGAAAAGAATGGAACCCAAAATGAAATAACACAATTGAGTCGCCGCTCAAAACTAGAAGCAATGCAATTGGAGTATCACAGATTCTTTTTCTTTTCGTCCTTTTTAGGGTATCAAGTAGAAAATATGACTTGTACCAACAATAGACTATTTTACCAAAAAAAAAAGTTTTACTCAGTCCAAACTTCATAGTAGACCTAGTGTATGTATTACTTGGGACTACAGTCGGATATAGGACTTCACTTTTCACCACTACTATAGAATGATCTCTAGTTGCATAACAAGATGCTTTCTACATAATGCATTGTTATGCTTTCTTTTATATTTTGCGATACTTCTTTAAAATGCTTGTCGGACATTATTTGAACTGTATTTTCTTGAGCCGAGGGTCTATCGGAAACAGGCCCTCTACCTCCCAAGGTAGAGGTAAGGTCTGCGTACACTCTACCCTCCCCAGACCCCACTTTTGGGAATATATTGGGTATGTTGTTGCACAAAGTTAAGAAAGTTCACAATCATGTACTCAAACGTGTTGATCAGGTTCACTGATCCTTACAGTTATAAGAAACAAAACTTCAGAATTCAGTAATATCATTTGATCTCATTTTATAAACCCCATTACGTGATGAAAGATAAAATAATCTATCATCTTCATCTAATATTACTCTTTTAGAACAAATAAATAGCTGGGAGAAGCATATCTGTCCCCCTTTATATAAAGCAAAGTCAGTCTTAAGTACTAAATAACATGCCTTGCGATGTAAACAATCAGGATTGGTTGGATACCAAATGCTGTCCTTTGGAACTAAACAGAGACCAAAAACTCAAATTTTCAGATCTTTTTCCCTCAACTGAATAGGTTATTATCACCAGAGAATGGGTTCTCAAATGATGTGAACAGTGACAAAATTTAACATCATCGCGGGTTCTTCATTCTTAAACCTACGAGGTAGTCAAAACTTCATGTGGTGTTGCATAATCTTTTTCGGTGCTATTTGTCAAGTCTCCTTGTTACAGCTGAATTACACTCAGCTTTAACATGTGGCTCCAAGCTTTTTACAATTATTGCACTTCAACCAATGTTATCAAAAGCGAAAAGCGCAAAAAAGCTCGAAGGTCAGTTGGGGCTTTAAGCGCAAATAAAGTGTGGGCTTTAATGAAATAAGGAGGAATGGTGCAAAAGTACAAATATAAATATATATATATGTGTGTGTGTGTGTGTGTGTGTGTGTGTGTGTGTTTAGACGAAGACTAATAATAATAAGCATGAATAACAAATATATGGACAACGAAATTGTAAAAACATTATGATAAAGTGAAATATCATACATCTAGTGTCACCTCTTCAAGAGAGGCTCATTGGCAAGGAAAAGTACTGAAGCGCACATAAAGCAAGGCGAAGCGCTCAACATGTTTTGAGCCTCGCTTCAGGGCTTATGCGCGCTTTAAGCGCGCCTTTGACAACAATGACTTCAACTAGTCCTTAGCCATTCTAATTCACAAACTCTTGCCTTTTAATTTAGATGTAACCTTTCTTCCACTTGAAGATTGTTTTTACAAACAAAAACAGAAAGCTAATCAAGACGATCACATCCATACCCAGCCCTCTCCTCATTTCAAATCATGAGAGAGAGACCATAGTTCTGCAGTCTCAGCAAAACTTTCTACGGTGATCCAAAAGACGGTTGAACACAAGCAACTTCTATGCTTCTACATAGAAGATTTAGAAAGCAATTGAAACAGAAATTCAGAAGTACAGTAGAATGTTGATAAAAATCAAACTTTTCCGAAATATATACCATTAGGAAGCTCTTGTTTTCTTAGGAAGATTTTACTGTTTGGCATGTCAAGCTTAATAGAAGAATGAATAATAAATATACGGTCAAGGAAATTGAAAACAAAATATGATAAAGTGAAACATCAATTGTCAAGTGTCGCCTCTTCAGGATTACACTTAATGGCATGGAAAAGTATGCCTTAGAGCGTTGATGATAACACTGCAGCGCTCGATAGGCGAGGCGACGTGAAGCACTCAACATGTTTTGCGCCTCGCTTCAGCGCGCCTTAGACAACACTGCCATAAAACTGAAATCTGACAATCAAGCTGCAATACACATTGTTTTGAATCCAGGGTATCATGCAAGAACAACGCATACAGAAGTAGATTGTCATTATATTCGACAAATGATTGAATCGTGGTGCATTGTGCAGGTTTCGGTAACTCAGATGATCATATTCTTACAAAATCACTCTGTGACTCCAGGAACTGAATATATTTGTTTTCTTTCTTTTGTGCCAGTTCATGATCTAAACGACCCGCACATACACCCTAGTACATGTTCCTCGACGCTAAGGGCACCCCAAAGCGGGGGATTTCATGACATTCCTGATTGGTTGTCCTGTATTTCTAATAATGTGACAAGTTAGGAGTATACAATATGTACGCTCCAACTTAGGGGGGATTCTTAAGAATAAGGAAATTAATAATATGTCAAGAACCCATTTCTTGTAATTATGGGAAAGGTTTAGAATCCTTATATGTAATTGAAAATCGGAATTGTTATCCTTTTCTTTGAAGGATTACTTTCCTTTCCTTTTTAGGATTCAAGTAAATCCTATTTTAAATCCCAACATGCTTGAGGGAATAATAAAACAATCCGTTCCTAACATCTCTTCCTTTCTTCTTTCTTTAGCAAATCGGTGAGGAAAACAAAGCCCTGAATAAATACAACAACTTTACCAATGAGGTTCTGGATTATGCATAATGATGAAGGCGGCAAACGGTATGTTGTATAACATTATATAACATAGGTCAAATATCTTCTTAAACCATAGGTTCTTCATCAAACATCAAAACTTCCAGGACAATGTTTCCTCAAATGGGATAAGTTAAAATGTGCAAGAACAAAAGAGATCAATTGATATAGTTGTCCACATCAGCATCTATACATAAGGAGTTCCGTCAATCATTCTAGACATTCTCAACGCATTAAATTTAAAGAAGACTTAAAATGCTAACTACCTACCTTGGATTGTGAAGACCCATGGGTAGATGGCTTAGAACTGAACAATGACGGATAGTTCATTCCACCAAAGTGGGATGATATGGATGTCTCAACTGACCCTACTGAGTCTGGGGAGGAAGACCCTGACGATCGTCCATCATCTTCCTGCAGCCACCAATTGTATAAATTTACCATTCACACGATGTTGGAGTAAAAGAAACCAGCATAGACTTGAGAATTATTACCTCCATTTCCGAAGATTCTAAGAGAGTCTTTGCCCACATATCATCATAACTCATGGAAGGTCTAGAAATAATATTCTCCTCCTCAACATCAGGAGCATCAGTACCAGCACCAGCACCAGCAAGAAACTCATTAACCTAGGGATAAAAGAGCTTTTTAACAAGCATGAAAAGATTCCTATTGCAGGGGTTCTGATCTATTTAACGGTATATAAGGCTGCATGTACATATTTTTGAGCAAAATGGAAAGATAGTTCTAAACCAAACAAATTCAGATAAAAAAAATATACTTGAGACACGTCTAGAGAACATATTTTCATAAATACTGTAAATGAAACTAGATAGTAAATAGCATATTAGCTATCCAACGTGTCGTGTCAACTCAATGTTCACAGAAACCTTTTATAAGTGTCCAAGCTACATATGACATAAGAGAACTGAGAAGTTGCAAGCATGTTTCTTTAGTTTGATTCATTAAGCCGTAAAATTTGACAGCCAGAACAGAAAGGTGAAGGGGGCAGTTTTTTCTTTGATCAGGTAAATAAGTTTTCATTAAATGAAAGGCCAAAATCGGTCATATACAAGAGGTATACCAAAAAGTAGAGAACCTACAAAAGTGAAGGGACCAGTTCTCAGGTTCGATACATCACTCAAATACTTACCCTGTTAATTGCAGGTGCATTATTCAAGCTATCATCACCAAGATTAACAGCCCAGAAGTTCACAAGGTCATCATCAATTGTTTCAGGCTCAGCAGCTTTTGCATTGGTAGTTTCATACATAAGATCAGAGATACCCGTGGCTACAGCCGGATCGCTGAGTCCAGTTGACGCACTTATATTATGCCGAGTGCGATAGACATCGATTAGCTTTGCGCTGTTCAATTTGTAGAATTTTATTCAGTACATTATAGAAAAATTTGAAGAGTCTAAGCACATTAACCATCATATTAGCACATAAAAGGTGAAAATAACAATGCTGAAGATCTTGACAAAGACAATGCAACACCAAAAATGGGAAATAATTGGGTGAAATAAAAGCAAAGCGGGGTTTAATACCAATAGGGGGTCATGAATAAATATTTGTTTATTATTATTAAGCCTTCATTATCCATGTTACCTTCGGCAACTGCTCTAGCCAAGACTCGGTATGATGTATCATTTCCCCATCAAGTGAAAACATCAGAAGTATGTATAAGGCCATTTCAGAAAGCCCACCGAAACAAGATGACTATGAATTATCAAGTGATTTTAAGTGGCATCCCCAAAAATTTGCAAGTTCTAAGAGAAGCTTTATTTTTCCTCGCAAGACTGCTAAGAGCTCCAACATGGTCTTCAGAGAACATAAGGCAACTAAAGTTGCTCCTACGTTGTCAAATAAGGATATATATTTTTTTATATTATCTTCCCCACAATGAAATACTTTTTAACAAGGTAAAATTGGCAATCCTCAGATGACAGGGTCTAGAGGCCACAGGCTACCATGAGGAAAAGAGTCCCACGCTTCGATAGGCGGTACCCATCCTATGCATACTAAGGTTGCTCCTAAGTTGTCTAATAAAAATATATTTCTTTTACATTATCTTCCCCCCGTGATGAAATACTTTTTTAACAAGGTAATTTTGGAATCCCCGGATGTGAAGCAGGCTCTAGAGGCAACAGGGCTACCTTGAGGAAAGAGCCCCACGCTTCAATAGGTGGTCACCATTCTGGGCATACTTCACGAACTGAATAGTTCGTTTTGTAAACACCACATTTTCTTAAATTTAATTGTAGGTATTTGTCTATAACCTATATATGTGTGGGTTCTAGAATTTAGAATTCATTACTTAATTCAATTCGTGTAAATACTTTATTATGCCAGATATTTCAATTAATTCTTAACATTTTTACAAAAGAATTTTAATACTCTTTTGATATCCACAATTATATATCTTTTATCAATTTAAACTTTTATTTCATTTTTACGCCAGAACATGGAACTAACATCCCATCCCATCCCATGATAGGTAAAATGTTTCAATCTGTGTCTCCACCTCCTAAAACCAGTGTTGTCAAAGCCCGCTAGAAGTGCGCTTAAGCCCTGAAGCGAGACACAAAACATGTTGAGCGCTTCGTTTTGCCTACAGAGCGTTGTAGTGTCGTCATCCAGGATCTAAGGCATACTTTTCCTTGCCAATGAGTGTAATCATGAAGAGGCTGCACTTAATAATTGATATTTCACTTTATCATTAAAAAATTCTATTTCTTTGACAATATATTTCCTATTCATGCTTAAATTATGTCTCGGACTAAACAAACATATTTGTATTTTTTCTCCATTTGCACCTTTCTTCATTAAAGCTACACTTTGTTTGCACTTTGTGCTTAAAGCCCCACCAGACCTTGGAGTTTTTTGAGCTTTTTGCCTTTGATAACACTGCCTAAAACATTGTTAACAAGTGAATTGATGTTGGCACTCTCTCGCTTCTGCATAAAACTAAAGAAAATTCATTGTATACTCAAACTACAATGCTGAGGGAAACTTAAGAGCAACATACCTCGTTGGCCCTAAAGGAAGATACTTTGATCTTGGAACATAACAGAACAGAGAAACGAGATCCAAGAGCCTCTCATGAGTTTCATATAATTTCTTTAGCTCCTCGTCCGTCCATTCCTTTTTTGCATTATCATGGTTGCGCGTCTCCCTACATATTCCAGCACAATGTGTTAGTGAGGACTACCTGTTACACCTTACAAATGGTTCATTAGTGTTGAAATGAGCCAGAATAGTGTACTTACTTTATTAATTCATCCTGCGCAGAGTACATTTCATCAAGGACCTTCAACATAGGACTGATTAAAGATCCAAGGCCAGTGCCACTGGCTCCCTGATCCTCTCCATTGCTAATATGCATATCTGAGAACTGAGACTGTACACCACCCTGGGCTAAGGCATGTAAAAACTCATAGATCTGTAACCTATACGGCTCACCAGAGCGAATTGCAATAGTTGTAAGAGCCTGGGCAGCAATTATGCGAACCTGAAATTTAACAGTAGTAAGAAGGGTAAGAACATTTTTTTAATATAATAAGCTCAATGATGTATATTGACAATAATATGAAGCATTTATAGTTGGGTTTACAACTAGAACTAACTAAAGTATAGTCATATATTTGTATTTCACATTAGCAAGAAACAAAAGATGAGTAAACACCTCCACCTACTGATAGGAGAAAGAAGGCCTCTCCTCAGGCCTCTTGAAGGGTTTAGAGCTCCTTCAAGAGGAATGACTACAATTTTTCAGGGGAGGCAAAGACTTGGCCATTAATAGTTAAACTGACACAATTTTAGGATGAATTTGCTCCAGAGCACTGCCAAAAGTGTAAAACACAAAGGCAGCTTAAATTTTCATCTTCAGCAACAGGAAAGGAAACTCAAAAGTACTCGCCATGAATAAGATCATAAAGAGTAATTCCCAGTTTCTAAAGTAAACAAACAAGTTAATTGGACACAAGTTTAGGCTGGATTTGCTCCTGAACAGTGCCTATGGTGTAAAACACAAAGGCAGCTAATTTTCATCTTTGACAAAGAGACAGACACTCAAGCTACTTACCATTTGTAATATCATAGATAAAATAGTTCTTAATATTGTGAGGGCCTCTTAATGAAATGGCCTTGGAGATACAACATCGAGAAGCAAGCTTCACGGAGACGGGTCATCAGTTGCAGGTATGAGCAATTGGGACACTGGAGTACCAAACCAGTCAGAACATCATATGGAGTTGGCAATTGGAAATCCGTCAGGAATCTTTGGGAGGAGTTTGTAGCAAACACAGGTTTCAACATGGGAAATGGGAGGAGAATTTCATTCTGGACTGGCTTGATCATGGAGCACTGAAAGACCTTTACTCTGATTTATTTGTCCTCTCACTTAATGCCACAATAGAAGAATCTTGGAGCTCCCAATGTTGGAACTTATCTTTCAGAAGGCTTCTTAATGATTGGGAAGTTACTAGAGTCACTGAATTCCTCAGAATGCTAGAAGGATTTACAGGATTAAATGGAAAGGAAACAGCAACTCAAAATTCAGTCAGAGCAGCATACAACTATCTATCATCTACAACGCAACACTTCCTGGCCCTGGAAACAAATTTGGAAGATCAAAGCACCATTTAAAGTTCTGGTTTTCATGGCTAGTTATAAGAAAATCTTGCCTCACACATAAATTCGTCAGAGAAGAGGCTTTCAGCTCAGTCCTAGATGCTTTCTATGCCAGCAGGAAGCTGAAACCAATGACCATTTGTTTCTACACTGTTATTACTAGCCAACTCTGGCAACTCTTTGTAGCATTAGCTGAAACTACTTGGGTGATGCCTAAGCACACTTTTGGCCTGATATGCAGCAGGAACAGTATAAGGGGAAGAACATGTCACAACGAATGGAGGAAGATTGCTCCAGCTTGCGTATGATGGACAATTTGGAAGGATAGGAAAGCAAGATGTTTTGAAGGGAAGAGCAGCCCAACCCAAAAAGTCAAGAGCACGTGCATTTCTCTTTTTCATTTTTGGTGTAAAGAACAATTTGTAGATGATGCAGAATCATTGATAGACCTTTTTGACTCCTTGTAAGAATTACAGTGGTTTGTACTTGTAAATATTAGATACCAGCCTTTTTTTGGGACTGCTGACAGATATAACATGTTACCATTCTCAAAAATAATTGTGAGGGCAGTCACAACAAGATAAACAAACTGTCCCATTTAATTTGACCTGGTTATAATCTAGAAACTCGAGAAGTACGTCTTTGATCATGATTTGTTCAATTACTTTTTGTTTGTAATCGTTTTCCATGTACTCTTCAAATCCACAATCTTATATTTAAAAAAATAAAATAATCAATGTTAGACAAAAAATTGATGTAGTCACCACCCTCTTTAAATTTTTTGTGAAAAGGGGAGAAATATAAGTTCTCGTACTTTTCATGTTCACAACTCATAAGCACTTACTATAACCAATAACCAATAACCAAATGCACAAATCATGTACAGAATAGATCACAGCTTGCCAAGCAAGCAGAACGATTTGAGTGCTTAAAACTTCTACCTCCCAGCTTCCATTGAAAGCACACCGTTGGAGCCGAGTCAGAGCACCAGAGAGAGTAGGATTACGAGAACTGGCAGCAGCAACCATCTTATCTGCATCTAACATCATCAATGCTGTGCCCGGAGGAGTTGCTGACTCCCAAGCATACTCGGAGGCCGCATAATTTGCATTTTCTCCAAGGAACCAAACCTTCAAGTATGTCATAAACCATTCAGAAAACTAAAAGCAGCCATTACAGATACTTGCTAGATACCTGGTAGCTCAACTATCAACAAATTAACTCGTATGTGGAATTCTTACTGCTGCTTGGACCATTCTCTGCAATGCCAGAGCAGACTTTGGATCGGAAGCAGACACACTATCAACTGAGGTAAGTCCAGACATTGAGCCAGGTTGCGGAGGCGGTAAATCCAGAACTATAGTAACTGCTTCCAGTGCGGTGTGTTTTCCATCTGGACCAGCTCCAACAAGACAGGTCTAGCAATAATATTACAGATTAGATTGGCATGTAAGTTTGCTTCATGAACCAGCACAAATGGCATAAGGGTAACATTGGGAAATATATGAAATGGAAATTTACAGGGCAATAGGTCAATAATTCCAAGCTTCACAGAGCACTGTATTTCAGATTTAACAAGAAGATCAAGTTAATGTAGCAAGAGAGAGAAAAGAAGATGTGAATTAGCAAACAATGTCAAACCTCCATTCAACCCAGTGGAAGAAAAATTCTGCAAATCATACTGCACTAGCTGATGAAAATAGCATCCTCGGGAGTACAATCACATAAAAATACCAATATCATTGATGATCAAGAAAAGGGAAACCTAACATTGATGATCACAAAAATGAAAGCCTAACGCCAGGTTCTAGTCACACATGGACACGCTGATCTACAGATTGAAAACCTTTTTTTCCTTGCATATTTTGTCTTTTTTAAGGAGATTGAAGAGCGGGCCTGGTGTAGCGAGAGATCATGCTAAACAGATTGAGGGCGCCTTGGAGAAGGAGAGAGCAGGTGCAATAGGCTGAGAGAGAGAGAGAGAGAGTAGGCTCGACGAGTGAAATAGTAAGCCTGGAACAACGTTAGTGACTCGTTTGACTGAATTGAGAGAGATGAGAAGACCCTGAGCGGCTTGATGGGCTAAGTTGAGAGAAAGAAATCCAGGGCAATACAGTAGGTAGAAAGAAGACGGTTTGTGAGATGGGCTTACCAAAGTTTAGGTCTAATACCATGTTAAGAAAAATGGACCTTAAGCCTAACTCATCATCAAAAGCTAGTTCATGAAATGAGGATTGCCCAAGATCAACCAGGAGATAACAGTACATTTCCTCAACCAATGTTGGTAGTCTCATTAAAACTATCACTTAGCGATGTGAAGCGATTGTTATCGCTTCAGTGAAGTCATGCGCTACAGATAAGTGTATACTTCAACAATGATGCCAAAATGATCAACACAGGAAGCGGGAAGAAAGAACAAAAGTGTTAATTAAGCAAGAAAAATCAACTTTACGTTCTGTTATGACAGTGAGCTTACTTTCCATAGTAGTTGTAGCACATCTGCATCTATCTTTCCGGGAACTTTGGTGGCAAAAATTCTGGCAATCTCTAGAAGGGTTACTGCCATATCAGGAGTAGCCTAACAATCACACCACAAAAAGAAAGTAGGACATGTGAGCTCTGGGGACTGACAATTTACAAAGATACCAAAAACACAGAATATTTACACATCTATTGACCATAGCATGAAAATGTCATGAGCTTGAGCTTTCATTAACCCATCTCTTAGTTTCTTTTACTGGATGCATGGACACAGATGCCAAAATTCTTTTCACAGATCCCAAGATTAAGATCAAAAGAAATGCATCTTGATAACGTGAGCATAAAAAATCCCCACACTAAAAATAACTTACAATAAGGCCTACTTAACTACAGTAGAACTTGAATAAACTAAACATCTCTCAACAAATGGCTGGACAAAACAACACCTCTCTACAATAGCATAGGAACACATTATAGGAGAAAATGATCTTACACTTCCATAAAAGAACAATGAACACCTTAATATACGAAACTTTCAGCGTAGAACAAATATTCGTTCTTAAGCAACTTTTCAGTTCTTGCATCAAGATGTCTTTAATCACGGGACAAAACTATAAACTCTTTATCTTTTCTCATAGTGGTGAAAAAGGTTCTTAAGCATCTTTCCAGTTCTTGCATCAAGATGTCTTTAATCACAGGACAAAACTATAAACTCTTTATCTTTTCTCATAGTGGTGAAAAAGGAAACACTGATGGAAAAGACAAAGGGGTATAATTGGAAAAAACTTTTAAGAAAGTCTATATATCTAATCACACAAGAAGAAACTAAAAAGTACAAGGCTCCAAAGTGTAATACAGAATAACACTACTTAAAGACAAGATATATAGAGGACGATCACTTAATCCCTTTACCAGACAACTAGACAACAATGCAAAGAATACACCTTTCCCCGGCTTTGAGTACCTTGAAACGAGCATGAAGTGTTAGCAATATATCATTCACTAACGGTGCTGGCCAAGCTGGATCTGACAGTTCTGATGCGATGATGGATTCTAATTCATCGAAGGACTCGTGAGGGCTTTGCATCCATATCAGTGCTTTTATTACCATTGCACGAACATAAACACATTCACATGCAACAGTTGTCCGCACCACCTCCATTAACGATGCCAACAAACTTGCAATTGTGTCCTTGACAGCAGTAGTATTAGATAATGAGGCAACTCGGCGTATGCCTAACCAAAAAGGACAAGAAAATAAAAAAATTGGAAGAATCAGAGGTGACAATTCTGGATCCAACAAAGAGGCCATAGAAGAATTGAGGCTAGACACCAACCATAATACAAACTACTACTGAGTATCCAACTAAATAAAGCCAACAAGTAAAAGCTAGTCTTTACAGGACTATAAAAGCAGCAGGTCATCCACAGAGAAAATCACCTCCAGAAAACCAGGATGTATAAGTAAGACAATACGGGGAAAACAGAAATAATTAATAAAGGCATAAGAAAGATAATTGACCTTGTCAGTGAAAGATATTTTATCAAGGAAAGACAATGACCCAATATTAAAGGACAAAGTAAAGGAGTTGACAACGCAAACCAAACCAAGTAACTTCATAAACAAATGCACACGCAGCTATCACCGTGTGGATACTGTTGAATACATAAATAAATAATAGTGTGATCTCTCTAATAGCTTAAGCTTTTTGATGAGATTGTCATACATTTCAACATGGTGACATAGCAAGCAGAGGTCCTGGATTTGCCGCCACCTATTATCAAAAAGAATTTTCACGTGCCTTGCCAATGAAAATGAATCAGGCCAGCACGAGAGACAGCATAGTGAAGACATAAAAGTGTGCTCTCTCTAATAGCTAAAGCTTTTAGATGTGATGGTCACACACTTTATCAGATTCTAAGATATTGCAAGTCTTTGAGACAACTTTTCCTCCATCTGAATTTAACTCTACTTTATCCCTTTTAATACATTCAATCAGCATGGTGTCACACGTAAATACATGTGTATTTGGAGGTCTACCACATGACCAAACCATATCAGGCAATCTTCTCTCATTTGTTGTGTGCTACTTACACCTTCATCGGATGTGATCATTTCTAATCTCGTCAAATCTTGTATGACCCGATATTCATCTTAATATTCACATGTTCACTACATAAATCGGCCTTAGATGCCCGACATTCACTCACATATAGCATTGCTTGTTTAACAACCGTTTATAGAACTTACATGTTACTCTTATAACTATGCTACTATCGCATAATACTCATGTAATACTCCTCCATTTTTCTCATATTATTTTAGTTAAGTGTGTTACATATTCACCTATCATGTCATTCTCTTGAAATACTGATTTG